>VDFB02288111.1:0-24849 GCA_007258455.2 Sequoia sempervirens | reverse complement strand
ACCAAGACTATTCATTCCATTGTAGTCTCTAAGGAAAAATCTATGTTCATTGAACTTGATATGGAAAAAGCCTATGATAGAGTCAAATGGGATTTCTTGTAGAAATTTTTCTTAGCCTTTGGATTTGACAGAGATTGGGTAGATTGGATCATGAGTTGTGTGACTTCTACTTCCTTCTCGATGCTTATCAATGGGGAGCCTTTTGAATTATTTGGTGCTTCTAGGGGTCTTTAGAAAGGAGATCCTCTGTCCCCTTATTTGTTCATCATTATGGCTGATGGGCTGGGGAGGTTTATCAAGTCCTGTGTTAATTGTGGGTTGATTCAAGAGTGGCATTGGGGTAACAATTTACCGCCTCTTTCTCGCCTCCAGTTTGTTGATGCTACTACTTTAATGGGCATAATTAGAATTAATGAAGCAGTGAATTCAAGGAAGGCTTTGGATACTTATTTGGCTGCTTCTAGTCAAAAGATTAATGATAACAAGTCATCTATTTTATTTTTCAATACTCCTCGGCTTATTTAGGCTAGGATTTCTCAGATTTCAAATCGACACTCTTCCTCTAGTCTATTTGGGGATTCCCCTTACTATGGGTCCTCAACTAAAAGATTTTTGGTAGGATGTCTTGGATAAATTCTGTAAGAGGGTTAGTCACTAGACTTATAGGTGGCTCTCTACGACAGGTCATGTTGTCCTGGTCAAAAAAGTGGTCCAATCTCTTCCTATTTACCAGTGTTTTTTGTAGGTTGCTCCTGTCAAATTTTTTAGGGAGTTTAATGCCCTCACTCGTCAATTCCTTTAGGCAGGTAATCTTCTCAATTCAAAGTGGAGTTTGGTGAAGTGGGAATATATTTGTAGGACAAAATAGGAGGGAGGTCTTGGTCTCAAGTCTGCTAGTTTGATGGGCTAGACTTTAGCTGCTAATCTGTATTGGAGATGGTGCACCTACCAGGATCAAGATTGGGCTAGAATTCTTAATCATAAGTACCTCCATGGGGTGAACTCTTATGATGTTACTCATTATTGTCTTTAGGGGAAAGGTTCTATGATTTGGGATACCCTCAAAATTGGGGCTATGCTAATAAAGGAGGGCCTTTGTTGTATTTACAATAAGGGCTTAGAAGCTTTCTTTTAGTATGATTCTTGGGATGGTCATCCCATATTTTATCTATGTTTCCTCATTTGTAACCTCTTTGTGATAGTTTGGTGGAAGCTGGTTGGTATAAGGTGGAAGACTTCAAAATTGTTTAGGCCTTGGGTCAGGTGGAGGCGTGTTGGTGGAAGGATCCCCAAGAGTGGCTTCCAGGAGGTATTGAGGAGGAGAGGCAAGAGCTTTCTATAATTTTGGTTGGTAGAATGTGTAGTTCTCTTAAAGACAAGGATATTTTGGCTTGGGGTCCTAATCCAAAGGGTAGATTCTCTATTGCCTTTGGGTATATGGAGTTGGATAGATATTTATTTGGGAAGGTTAAAGTCCCTTGGTGGAAGCAGGTTTGGAATAAATTCTCTTGGCCTAAGTGTAACTTCTTCTTATGGCTGGTTGTTTAGAATAGATGTCTTGCTTGGGAAAATCTATGGAGAAGAGGCTTCTAGCGTCCTTCCACTTGTGTTTTGTGTAATAATAATGAAGAATGTACTTCACACCTCTTCTTTGAGTGCCCTTACTTTAGGTGGATTTGGCATCTTTGGTGGGGGTTTTGGGGTCATCCTCGTGTTCATGTCTCTTCTTTGTTAGAGTTTTGGGAAAGTCTGGGTAGACCCCCCGCTAAGACTAATTTTCTTTAGATTGCTTGGGCTATTAGTCCTAGCTTTATTCTTTGGAACCTTTGGCTTGAGAGAAATAGAAGGATTTTCCAAGATATGAAGTAGTAAGGGATCTTTATGGGGCAAGATCTTCAGCAAAATCCAGGGGACTATTTTAGCTAAATGCAACTTGTCAGTTGCTGTGGATCTGAACCAACAATTTTGTTGTTTCTATAGACTTCTCTTGCACTCTTAGGATCTTTCACCTAAAAGGAGAGAGATAGGCCACCAAAATTGTGATGGTTCACTCAAATAGAGGATTGTATGATGTGAATGTGACTAAATGCAATAATGTATATGCAACTAAATGATGAAATTGATTGACTATTGATGCAAAACCTATAAAATAGGCAATGTTTGAACACAGTGAGATATACAAGAAATCTTAAAAAGATGAATAAAAATGCAAATAAAACTAAACAGAAAGCTATTTTTTAGAATGTGTGCACCTATAGAGCTGAAGATGACTGGAAAACACTCTGGAAATTTGGAAAATATAACTTTTATATTGATTGGGACTCATTTGCCACTCTGGGTGAATCAGTCCCAGAACATGATTTTCTGCTCACTGGATATCAGGATCTGCATCTGACTCAAAAAGTCACCTCAAGAGGGACTCATTCGCCATCCATGGCAAACCATTCCATTTTCAAATTTCTACAAATTTAGATCTCTGTTCTGCACCTTGACACCTGTACAACACTTTCTAACGGAAACCCAAATCGGGATCTTGGAAAATTCCTACAAAATAGCTTAAAATTGGTTGTCTAATAGAGGGTTTTCCTTGGTCAAACCACTAGTTGGGTAATCAAACCTTAAATGGATAAAAATCTACATAAAACCCTAGCCTTAAGTGTGTTAAAGACTAGGAAAGTTTGAAATATGATAAAACCCTATTCTATTGTGCTAGAACAAGATATGCAAATGTGATTTGAATGATGCAAGAATTCAACCCTAAAAATCCTACAACACATCAAAAATGGAGACAAAAGACATGCAAATGGAATGTAAATGAAATGCAAACCTTAATATGAAGATAGAGAGAAAATGGAAGATGTAATCACTTTGAAAACAAGTCTTTAGGTGTGATTTGATGGCTAGTTGCATCTCCTCAACCTATATTTCTCCATGATTCACCATAGGAATCCATCATCAACTCTTTGCAATGTTGAACCTTGAATGAAGAGTGAGCTTCAAGATCTGCAAAAACCCTTGTTTACTAGCCTAAAACTTCAACTTTGGCTAATGAAACTTATTGTGGAAGACTTGACTTTTGAATTTGCTTTGTAAAGATGACTAAGAGATGTAAAAATGACTTAAAATGAGTATTTATAAGCATCAACACCTAATTTTCCCATTATTTAGACCTAAGAGGCCGACATCCACCAAAAAATTAAGTTGAATTAATTGAATTCTTGCTCAAAATTGAAATTTCCCTCAAAAGGGACTCATTCGCCACCCTTGGTGAATGGGTCCCACCGGAGGGGACTCATTCACCCAAGGTGGCGAATGGGTCCCACTAGTGGTTTTTGAAGGTGGGTTTTCAAGATATGCATGAATTAAGTGCCGTTTTCCAGGATTTAAGTGATTTCTCAAGTGAAACGGGCCTCTAGATAAAAAATCAAGGGTCTTAGGGGCCTATAAATTCTGTTTTGAAGGATGAATAATACAGGGGTGCTCAAAAGTAGGTCCAATTAAGCGTGAAATTGTCTCTTTTCTCAAGAGTCCAATTTTCTATGCCATAGGATCCAAGTGAATTTCCTTTTGTGAGGAATTTGCACTTGGTAGATAGGGCCTGGTCTCTCTGTGAGTAGTGGCCCTTGATAGGTTAAGAGAAGATTCATTAGGAGGGTCAATTTCATCCTCCCCCATAGGGAATTCCGAAGATAAATATTGATGGATCTTCTAGGAGGAATCCTGGGCATGCTGGGATTGGTGGTATTGGTAGAGACAACAATGGCGAGGTCATGTTTTCTTCTGTATTTATAAAGGTCATTATTCTAATGATCTCATGGAGGCTCTTGCTATCCTTCATGCTATTGTAAGAGGTTGTTCCCTGGCCTGGAAGAGGATTATTTGTGAATTAGATTCACAAATTGTAGTTGATATGCTAAATATGTAGAGGGTTGATGGTGTTAATTGACAATTGGCTATTGCACGATCAAGCAAATTGTGAACCTGTCTAGTTTTTTGGAATTTGTTTCTTTTTGTCATATTCCTAGGGAATGGAATAGGGTGGCTAATCTTCTAGCGAAGTGGGCTTCTGAGCATTTGGAGAGGTGGATTATTAATGACCAGGGACTTTTATCCTTAGAGCTCTCTTTGTTCCTCAAAAAGTTAATCATGGAAGACTTTCACATGTAATTGGTTCCTTTGGGGACTTTTGTTGCAGGTTCAGTTGGTGATTTTTGTGGGTTGTTGCTTGCTTCTTTGTAATGTTTCTTTGATTCAATAAATTTTTACCCCTTCTCTTTTTTTTTTAAAATATATTATATGATGCCCTCATTTGAATATGTAAAGGAAAAAAGGAAAGTAATATTATTGATACAACTACTTGTTTAAGACCCGTAAATAGGTTAGTAAAAATTTATAGCAAGAAACAAATATCATATCATGAATATATTGGAATCTTTTAGGTTTCTAATTCATTCTTCCTGGAACAAAATGGTTTGATAGGGTGCCCAAGAAACCCTCTACCTTAGGCCCAAGAGTAGTACACCCCTCTGGCCCCATGTGGCCTCGTGCCATCCATATGGGGTGGTGTGCCTAGTGAGGCATCCTATCACCATTCTCCTCATCAAAACCATTATTGCTTAATCAATCATCACGTTGGGAGGTTGAGGGTGCATCTACAACAGGGTGCCCCAAAAATCACTCCTTCTAATCCCAAGGGCAACCTTACAAGCCCCCTTGGCCCACATTTGATAGGCCTCAACCATCCACCATGGGTGGCATACTTAGAGGATGACCCCAATGCTATTTCCCCTCCTCATAGGCCCTCAAATCCCTTATCACTACAATCAGATTATCAAAATTCAGTCCATATTTTAATCTTACATATTGAATCATTTTATATAGAGATCAATAATACATACACCATTTCACATTTAGCAATATAGGGAGAATTGAATTTATGCAAGTATTTATACTTACCTGAGTTTGATTTGCTGGAGCTCTTCCCGGTCCTCATAACCACCAATTTGCAGAACTCCATTGTCTTTTATCAATCACTATGCCTTCCTTTCTTATCCCGTGTTTTGATAGAATAATATATATTGTAATTTCCTTAAGTACTGTCGGGTGTGCAGACCTGTAGTCCGTCTTTTCTTTTCTAATGTTTGATATTCTAGTGTGCAAGATATCTTCTATCTTTCTTTTCCCAAATTCTGTTCTTAGCACTCTAATGATATCGTTAGCATAGATCAAACAGATAGAAGTCTATTGTCATACTTATATTAAAGCATCATAAATTCTTATAAGGATCAATAATTGCTGCAAGCATCATTATTGTTTAATCATATACAATATACCTATGTATCTATGTATATGTATACACTTTATATAAATTATTGATTTCAATCTTCCAATAACCACTTTATATGAATTTACATGTATGTGTGTGTATTTATATATTAATAATTATATTTAATTTTACTTCCCTAATTATATTCTTGCCAATAATATTTATTCCAATATACGTACTCTTCTTGCTTTCCTTGAATACAGACGTATTCCTCAATTTGAATCATAACATTAATTGCAAGACTTTATCAATAACTAAAAACTGTTTAAAAAACATTATAAATTTAACTTTGAACAACCATAAGATGTCTAAAATATTAAAATTATAATACTAAATATCTTCCAAACTTTTTTATGTGGAGTTTGAGGAGGTCAAGCATCCTAACATGAAAGTGACTGAAATTAAGTGAACGTTATGTTATTTGCGAGTCCTTCAAGCCATCACAGTCTGTCTTTAATGGTGAGAGGTGCGGACCAATATTCCTTAGAAGGGAATGACAGGAGATAGTCTCTTTAAGATTCTCGTACATTGAGAGAGACTAAAATGAGTGCATTTTTACTTTTTTGTGACATAAGGGTGACCTAACTCTGACTAAATAAAAACAAAAAAATTGTGACATAAGGCTGACGTTGATAATAGGAACTGTTATAAGAGGCTTATTCAAAATGAAATCACAATTACCATTAAACACATCAATATAATGAGTTACCACTACTACACTTTAGATGATGCGATCAGATATCAACGCATCAATAATTAACTCAGATCTGACGGAACACAACAAATCATATTCATCCAATACTGACAGTTACATTTTTAATATTGCTTCAACAAAGACGTTATCCAAAATACACGAATTCACCATACCAACTGGTGATTTGAAGTAATAGATCGCAATGATGCCAAACTCGACAGGGACTCGGGTGAACTCAGTTCAGTCCGTCTATAGCAATGTAATCGCCTTAGTCGCCTGACTTGGAGAGCTCGGAATATGTCACCCGTGGACTGGAAGAGTGCCGGACTGAACTTGAATGACTGCGGTCGCTCGTAGCTTGCCAGGTCCCGTCCCATCCGCCAATGAAACGCTGAGTGTACAGTGACGCCTCAGTGTTATGCTCTCCTGATGGATAGCTCTCCTGAAACTCCCGACTCGACTCAATCTGCTCCAAAGCAGAGTTTTCGTCCTACCTAGAGTGCGACTTAGCAGAGGTTTTCGTCTTTACTGAACCGCCGTGCTTATTCCAAATCCCTGATGATGAAATCAAACCAAATGTCCTTGCATAAATACATTGCCAACCAAGGAGTCGGCCTACAAACGAAAATTCAAATATTAAATTATTGCGCGAACAACAAAAGGGTAGGTCGGAATTAAATTCAAATGTAATTTTATTAATAATTTAAATTTATTATTATTTATTAAATAGCGTTTAAAAACACTTTTTAATTGATTTCCCTCCAAACATAATTTGAATTGTTTGGGACATAACCGTACACAAGAAGAGTAAGACCACATATTTGGCTGTGATCTATAAAGCTGTACTACACAGTGAGAGATAGTTGTTGATAAGAATGGCGGATTATCAAGTTCGTGCAGATGATGTCTGAGCATGAACTCCAAGTACGCTATTTAGCAGTAATCATTGTCCTCGTTTAGGCGTAGTTCTTGCCATGCCCAAGGTGACCTTTGCTGAGAATTCGTGCTTAATTCTACCATCGTGCACATGATGTTGGAGTTGTTGTTACTGGTCTTATTATTGGGGGAATCCAGAAGCAGGTCCGTCAAGTTCTGCATGCCATGGTTATAAATAACATCGTGGCAATGGGATAATTCATCAGAGCTAGAGGAGTCCTCATGGGTGGGCTTCTTTCTTTCTGTTTGGTTCTCGATAATAGCCATAGAGGAAGAATCATGGTATCCGGCAATTCCAATCCAATCAGTTGAATTGACTTCCTTGTGAATAATTCCATTTGGGTGATTACTAATAAGCTGATCTGAGTTGAAACCAGAGCAAAAGGATGAAATTGGACTTAAGCTTAACTGGGGACTTGTATTGGTCCATGGAAGGGCATTCCCTATATCATGATCTAGTCCATGGGGATTCTCACTATTGTTATTGTTATTAATAAGTCTCTTTTCTGAAGACCTTGCCTGATTCTGAGTTCCAAAGCTTCAAGAAAATATCAGTGGGTGCATTGGAATTGGCCTCTGCATTATCATTTCCCATCAACTTATTGTTAGAAGAGGAAGATGAGGACGAGAAGATTGAATCTCTGGAAAGCCTTGCTTCAGCTTCAAGCCTTGCAATCTCCCACTGTGACACGTGCCTCAGGATGGATGTGGACTGAGATCCCTGTAACCCATTTGCGCTGGGTATCTCAGATTTGGGTGCATGGGTGGAGGGATCCAGTTCCATTCCCAACAGCTTTTTCTTCAAGTGGGTATTCCAGAAGTTCTTGATCTCATTATCAGTTCTCCCTGGCAGCTGGGAAGCTATTGTAGACCACCTGCAGGAAGTCAGTATATTAAAATTTGAAACCCCACCTTGTTACACCAATAGGCAAAACTAATAATTCTTCTAATCGAAGTCGTTACACATTTAAATGTAGTACCACATCAATAAGTCAAACTGGCAAAATATTTTTAGTACAGTTATTACTCCTAGCAAAAAATAGGAATAACACCTTTTAGTGCAGTAATTACATCATTAGTTGGTCAATATACATCATTTGACGAAGCTAAATCCGTGGTTTATCAGTGTTTTTTACTACCTGTTGCCTAAAATTGCATGCAGCTGAAGGATAGTTCTTTCTTCTTCTGGTTGAAACCGGCCTCGCTTAATATCAGGTCTCAGATAATTAATCCAACGCAGGCGGCAGCTCTTCCCACACCAAAGAAGTCCTGTGCACATATGCATTGCATAAATTCACAATATACATATAAGTTCCCATGATTGGTGTTTGACAAAAGTACCTAGCAATCCCCTTCCTCTTGGATGCACAAGTACGTCAAATCTTAAATTGAGACAATCTAGGAATTTAGTATGACAAATACTTGAAGGGCATAATTAATTGTTCAAAGTTTCTTTCCTAGACTACGTGTACATAGTCTAATCAAATTTCTTACGTACATAGAAACCTTTTAATAATAAATCAAGTAAATGCTTGTGTACAACACTTGTAAACAAATTTCCTTTGTTCATACATGTAAAAGCATATAGAAGCTCGGATGCAATATATGCTCCCAAGTAAGTCAGTCTCATAAGCTCAAATGTAATAGATAATATATGTTTCAGATCATATTAAGAAGAGGAGGTAAAGGATTAGGATGCAGACATGCTCTTAAAAAAATGGAAATGCAACAGATAATATATGTTTCAGATCATATTAAGAAGAGGAGGTAAAGGATTAGGATGCAGACATGCTCTTAAAAAAATAGAAGAAGGAAGGAGAACCAGAAAACAAAGAACAAAACCTCTAAATATAATTATTTAAAGATAAAAAAAATCAAAATATGTATATATATCCTTTATTGCCCAATGAGTATTCACACAGCTATTTCTCCAATGCAAAATTGTAGATGTGGGCATGGGTGTACTCTACAAACAAGTCTTTATCTACAGAACTCAGATGTAACTGTTGCGTCTCTTATATGAGTCCTTATCTCAATATTCTTCCAATGAAAATGATATTATATGTGAGATGCATCTAATTGTTAGACAAGTCCTTGTTTAAAGATACACAATAAGTATTTATCTGATGCAAATGATTTTCTATGTGGTTACTTATATATTTTACTCGAAATGAAATCAAAATAATATGACATATTGTAATTATATACAGACCAGCCTGCCTGGGAAGAGCATGCCAGCTTCCATGGCCATTTTTCTGAATAAAGTCGACAAGAACGTTATCTTCATCGAGTGTCCAGGGTCCCTTTCTCAGGTCCACTTTCTCACAGCAAGGGGCTCTACCCATTATTGTTCCGTTTCTTTGTTGAAGGCTTGCAGCAGCAGCAAAATAAGGCAGGGTTCCAAGAGATAAAAAACAACTAAGATTGGAGGGACATATATTAAACTCGACGTGAAGGATAAAAGAGACATATATTAACTAGCAAGGCTTGACGTGAGGTTTTCCGCTTCAACACGGTAGAGTGGGTCAACGATATTAACTGTTACGAGTACATGGTATTTATAACTATACGTGTCGTCGTGTGATTTATGATTTGAAGGATCGAATGCAAAGCCGGTGATTGAAGGGCTGGGCTTAAACATCACATACAGGGTTAAAGGAACACGGGGAAGGCGAAGTTACTAGCAGGGTAGTAAGAGATTTTCTACTAAGTAAGCTTCAGTGGGGAGGACATATCTTCCAAGCAAACAGAATTGGTAAAACAGATAAAGGAGAAAAATGCAGAAATATAAGGGCAACTTTGAAAAACATGGATGATAGGAACCAAATTTTGAGAAACAAAAGGTGCCTCTAAGGCACAACATTTTATATAGATGAAGATTTAACCCCAGCACAACTAGAAGAGAGAAGAAAAGAATGGGAGAAAGTTATAGCAGCAAGGAAATTAGGCAAGGATGCTTGGTTATATAGAGGGAAGGCCCAATTCAAAGACAACATGAGACATAACAAATAGGAAAGTGGGGGCCCCCAGGATCACCTCTCAATGGTAAGCTGGAATTGTAGAGGCTACCCTTGGAGGAGGGGGCCTGGGTTGGGGCCCATAGTTGAGGGCACAGATATCATCGCGCTCATGGAAACACATGAACATGAAGGCTGCAGAATACCTGAGTTCGAAGGGTACAATAAAATATCTGTGTGGAATGAACTAACGAAGAATGGCAAGGGCCATGGGGGTGTAACAATCTTGGTTAAGAAAGAATATGAAAGAATCATAAAGTTAGAAAAGAAAGACCCAAATAATCAATACATTTGGGTGAAGATAACAGATGGGGAATCTTTGATTTGGATGGCAGCTTGTTATTTTTCCCCTTATGGCTCCAAAGTGTACAAGAAAAGGAATCTAGATAGATAAGACCCTTATGAAGCTCTAAAAATTGACATAGCAAAATATTGTGATACCAGCAAGATTATCCTTCTGGGAGACTTCAATGCGAGGACCGCAAATAACCAAGCTCTTTGTTTTGGTAAGGAAGAGGGGAAAAATAGCAATCCTTTGTGGTTAGAGGAAGAAGAAGATCAAAGTTGTCAAAGAGTATCTCAGGATTCAAAAGGTGGCATTTCGTCTTTTGGTGTAAATCTGTTGGGGTTTTGCTGCCTTCACAACTTAATCATCTGTAACGGCATAAGCACTTTTTCAAGCTCTGGGGCTTTCACATGTCATACCCACAATGGGCGGAGCGTGGTAGACTATGTCATTGGTTCACAAAGCATTATACCAAGGGTAAAAGAGTTGGAAATAGGGAGCTGTCCTATAGAATTAAAATCTGATCATAGCCCTATTTATATAAAGCTTAGTATGAAAGACAAGGTCCAGCAAAAAGTTTGTACGCAGCCATACAAAAGGGGCAACCTTCAAGACAAAATTCTTATAACTGACGAGAATCAGAACACATTTAAAAGAATGCTGGAAAAATAGTTAAAGGAAATAAAATTTTTTAGCAACCCAACTAAAAATCAAAGCATTATAGACAGTGACAAACTGATGACAATCATGCACAAGGCTCTCATAGATTGCAAAAGGGCTAAGGGTAGAAGAGGCTCCAAAAATAGCTTTCCAGCGAACCCATGGTACGACGAAGAGTGTAAAGTGGCTAAAAGGAGGCTTAAAATACCTGGCTGTGAACAAATAAACAAAAAGTTGTATGAAAAATTAGTAAGATCAAAAAAAGATGAATACATGATAGTAAGAAGGAGGGAGCTAATATTTCTTGGGAAACACAATCCAAAGGATTTTTGGAGAGAATTGCAGCAGGCTAGAGGTACTACAGAAAATAATATTACAGACATTCACTGGCTAGAATACGCAAAAAAGTTGTATGAAAGAGACCAAGAAAAAACCCACCCTCCGACAATTAATTCTAATGATAAGCTCTTCTCCACAAAGGATATCAAGGGTGGTATTAAAGCTTTGGCGATGGGCAAGGCTCGAGATATTGATGGGTTACAAGCTGAATACTTGAAATGGGGATTAGAGCTCTTGGCACCACATATCAAAAAGATTTTCAATAGGGTCATTCAACATGGTTTCCCAACAAACTGGACCACAAGTGTTGTTATCACTCTCCACAAGAGTGGGGATGTCAACAACCCGTCAAATTATCGCACCATAATGATTAACCCTCTTTTTGGGAAGCTCTTTGGGAGCATGGTGGAGCAAAGAATCAGTCGTTGGGCCGAGGAGGGTAAGAGAGCGAAAGGGCAAGCGGGTTTCAGACCAAAACATTCTACTATTGACCACTGCATTACCCTCAGGCACATGGTTGAAAAAGTTTGGGATAAACAAGGTGGCGAGGTTTTCTATTGCTTCGTTGACTTCAAAAAGGCTTTCGATACTGTCCCTAGAAATAAACTTTGGGACATAATGGAACAACTTGGGATTCCAAAAAAATATAGGGCTGCTGTCCATAGGCTTTATGAGTAGGTGGGGGCCAAAATTAGAACAAAGGCAGGTCTTTCCGAGTGCTTTGGGAGTGACATTGGTGTCAAGCAGGGCTGCCCTTTGTCCCCTACTTTATTCGGGCTATACATAGAAAAGTTAGAAGAATGGTTGGACAAACGGGGAGGAGATGGTGTTCTTTTGGCCACTTATGTGATCAAGTTGCTTTTGTATGCGGATGATCTTACTTTAATGGAAAATTCTGAAAATAGTCTTCAAGAGCACCTAAAAGCTTTGGAACTTTTCTGTCAAGATGTGGGGATGCAGGTCAACATCAGCAAGACCAAGGTCATGATATTTACGTTGAAAAGAGCCAAAAAACAAATAAATTTTGAGTTTGAGGGAAACACTTTGCAGGTGGTGAATGAATACAAATATTTGGGACTAGATTTTTGTAAGAATCTCAATTGGGAGGCGTGTAGGACGAAAAGAATTCAAGGGGGTTGGAAAGCTCTTTACCTACTCCAAAATAGATGTAGGTCAGCTGAGTTATGGGATTGGAGAACAAAAAAGAAGCTTTTTGGGCTGCTTGTTACCCCGGTGGTTCTTTATGGTTGCGAAGTTTGGGGTAGCAGCACGTCAGCTGTAAAATGGAAACAAATAGAAAGACTACAAAAGCACTTAATCACAAGTAATTTCAAAATAAAAACTATGGTCCCTTATGAGATTGTTTTAGTTGAAGCTGAGGCCTTTCCAATGGAAATGGCAGCATTAATTCGCTTATTAGGCTATTTGCAAAGAATAGAGAATATGGAAGAACATCGTTGGCCCAAAATTGTGGTGGAAGAAGAATTAACTAGAAGGAAGAACACGTGGATGAAACAAAATGTCTAGTGGATGGGAAAATGGGGGATCAACATACAAGAGTGTCCAAGCAAAAAAGTCGAGATGAAAAGGTATGTAAAAGAGAAAGTAAAAAACACCATGTGGTTGAAGCAACTTGGCCGGAAGAGTGAGCACTATGTTCAGCATTTTAATCCTACTTGTGATCATGAACAAAATTTTTACATAGGGGCAGATATAAAATGGAAGGCTAAAATGCTGATAGCTCAATTGAGAACTAGCTCGCATCGTTTGAGATGCAAAACAGGAAGATGGAAAATACCCAAAGAGGGGTGGTCGGATAGAATCTGTTGTTTCTGCTCTTCGGGTTTAGTGGAGATAGAGTGGCACTACGTTATGGAGTGCAAAGCTTATGAGGACATCCGGTATTGTTACTCAGATTTGTTAAAAGTAAAATCATTAGCGGCTTTGTTTGAAGAGGAAAAGATTGATAAAACAACAAGTTACTTGACCAAAATTCATAGTAGAAGAAACAAAATCAGCAAAGAGATTGAAAACAATAGCAGGTAGTTTGGTGCAGCGGTTTTGTTGTTTTGGCAAAGGCGGTTTTCCAATTTTTATCTCTTGGGTCCCATAGACTGGCTGGTCTCGCGAACGTAATTAAAATCATTCATTCATTCATTCAAGCGTTTGACTGCTTAGGTGATGTTTATGTGGCCCCCCCTTAACCCTCTCTTCTCCTCGTTTCCTTAACCCAGGCGTGTTCTTAGCTACGATTTCCCATTTCTGTTTTCGTCGAACATTCCCTGCGGTTAATCAAAATCTCACCTAATATTCAGTCAATTTAAAACCCAATTAAATTTTATTCCCGCGTAGTATTTGGAGTTAAGTAGGGATAGTTTTGTTGTTTGAGAGTATTTCTGCAGAGACTCGCAGATGTTCAAGCCCATCAGAAACAAAGATGACTGAAAGAGCCTCAAAACAATTTCTTCGTGGATTGCGAAAGCCCTTTGTATGATTGTATGAGCTTCAACTAGATAGAGGATTGGCTGCTCTATATCCATTGTCCATGCCGCCTCCAGATCCCCACAACATCGAACACGAAAAAGGTGAAGAGGGCCTCCTCCAAATCCATTTCTCGTTTTCGCATTTTATCATCAGGAAAAGGTAACGGTTGAATAAAAGTCATCGGGTTAATTGCTTTTCTCGACTGCCATAGATTGTTTCTTAGAGTAAATTCGTTGGACTCTTCAAAGGATTCCAGAAAAAACATATGAAATTTAGCTCTTCTCTTATGTAATGATTTTGGCCAAGTTAGACTAATCTGTTAACAAAAAAATACGGCTTTTGTTCAGTGGAAATATGCCTAAGTTTATTTTGCTATCAAGTGACATATTTCCTTTTTAAATTTCAATAATTTTTGCAGAATATTATTTAAATCAATTGTTTTGAATAAGTAAATAATCTTCCATATTTCTTAGGCTTTTTTTGGCAGACTATTTTCTTACTTTAGGAAATAAAATCATTTTATATAAATTTAAATTCAATGTAACTAAATTTTTAATTTTGGTGCAGACCATTTCATAAAGAAATAAAATCATTCTTACATAGATAAAATTAAATGTAAATAAATTTATAATAAAATTTTGAGCACATTTTTTTATTTTAGGAAATAAAATTATTCTTACGTAAATATCAAATAAATTTATTTAAATTTATAATACTGTTTTGGGAGGAACATTTTTCTTTTAGAAAATAAAACCATTCTTATATAAATTTAAATTAAATCTAAATAAATTTATAGTAAATTATACAATTTTTTTTTTTAACTAATAAATTAAAAATTTATATAAATTTGTTTGTGATTAGGAGGTATTATAATTAGTTATTTAATACAATGACTAGTTATTTGGATTAAAAGTATAATTTTGTGGCATACATTTAAATAGTTATTTTGGTTTAGATTATCAAATGTAATCAAACACAAGTGTTCAAGTTACAAAGAAAGTTGATAAATTGACAAAAAATGCACAAATAAATAAGAAACCTATATTTAATAGAAATATGATCTAATAGGTGTCAAAATTCTAACACCCCATTATATCAAGTCAATAATAATCAACATGGTTACAATATTCCCCTTCAAAGTAGACCTACTAAATTACTTGTAATGACCCCAATTATTTTTAGCTAGTAAAGATGCCCTCTTACACTCACTTACAATGGTCATAATATATTTCATAAAATAAATATTAATATGTTCCTCCATAAAACTAATGTTTTAACTCCTCATTGATTTCCTCTCATAATTTTTTTCATAATGCTCTCTAACTCGTTCATATTTGTCTATCTTATAATCTATCATATTGTAGATGATGCATTCCACAATGGTTTCATTATGCCGTCTTTATGAATTTACATACCCCATTTTTAAAAATACTCTTAATTAATAATTTTATTATTTACTTGACCTATTTCATAGGTTTTGAGAAATAATTACTAATTTGAAAGGTCAAGAACTACAAATATTTCCCTAGTAATTTCCACTTAGCCCATAGGAAAAATGAGTGATTTTTTTGGTCTAATAAAAAAATTAAATATGAAATATTACAAGTTTGTCCTTCTTGAAATTTCTTACTCACAAACAATACAAATTAAGATCATTGATTTTTTTATACTTCCTAATATGCATCCTTTGTAGGTAGGCTCATGATCTAATGAAACCAATAGCTTGTGATGACTCTATCTCTTGTTTTCATCATCCTTATATCAATGATGACATTTAATATGCATATGAGTGACATTCTACTACCTATGAACACTAAATTAATGAAAGATGAAGTATCATAAGCTTGTATAATATCATAAATGAAGACATTCTAAGGGGCATATGATGGGCAGTCTTGTAACAACATTTTCCAAGGTGTAACCATTTGACCTAGGCTACTTGTTGACATGTGTCTTAGTTTCTTAAGTATTCTTCAACCCTCCTTAATCTAGGGAGTGAGGTCAATACTATCATTATCACTTATAATAATTATTTTAAGTAAACCATGTAGCCTAAACACATCTCTAACAAATAATTTTTTCACTTATTGTGCATTGAATTCTATAGGAATAAAAAATGACCATGCATATTTACTTAGTCTATGCATTACAACATAGATATAATCCTTACTATATTTACCATGTAGGGAAGACTTTTCAAGAAGTCCATAGACACACTTTCCCAATTTTCATTTAGGAATAAGCAATAGATATAGCATTTACCAATAGAAAACACATGTACTTAATTTTTTTCATATGTGTTGCACTCCCTAATGTGGTTAAAATTTTCCTTAAAGCCATTCAATGATAATACATATTTTATTTTCTTGTAGTTCATGTGGGATCTTGGGTATCTAGCTAGTGATGCAACATGTAAAACTCTTAAATCCTCTCTTCCATTTTAGATTTAGTGATTAAGAAGATTTTATTTTTATCTGAGGTGTTTGGGTGTAATTTATAGTTGGAGCTTTTTTATGCATTTTCCTCATTTCTCTTATATATTTTACCCCTCACATTTTTGTATGGATCAAGATTTATATAGGTTGATGATTTAGGATATATATTGGTTTATATATTTTTTTATGGATAAGGATTTGGGTGGTTTAATGAAATAATATTTTTATGGTTTGATGGGATAGGATGTATATAGATTGATGGGTTAGAATGTACATGATTTGATAGATTAGGATTAGTTTTTCTTAGCACTTGATTTGAAATGCTCCATTTAATTAAGTGTTGAAGTTTATAATTTGGGGGAAGCTTAGTTCCTATGCTTATGAAGTACATAACCATGGCATATTTTTTTTGAAGTAAGAAGTGATCTAGTTAGGCACAACCTTGTCTACTATTAAGAAATATTTTGTGGATTTTTGGATATTTATATCAATCCATAAGTTTACCATCATCATGATACTCATATATATCCATGAGGTTATCATCACCATCATCATATTCATCTATATCCATGAGGCTATCACCATTACTTCCAAATAGGTTTTTCATTGGTTAATAAATCATCAAAGAAGAGGTCCATGCATATTATTTTATTGGGCTAAGTTTCACTTTTTTATTTTGTTTTCTTATAGGTTTTGCATAAGTGGATGGGGTAAGGAAAATACTTGACAAAAAATATACTAGTCAAGTGGAATTCTTTGGCTTGTGATCCCGTAATTATGCTTGATTTGGTTGTAAATATATCAACTCAATATATTCAATCATTAATTATGGAGGATCCTACTATAGAGATTCAAATCATAGCCTACTATTCTATTTCCAAAATTATGGTGTGCATAACATCATGAGGCTAACCACTTACTAGTGTGCATAGCAGGTGACAAACTACAAAAATATTTCCTACAATATGTTTCTAGACAAGGATTTCTAATGTCATTTATATATCCAAAATTACATGAGGCCCAAGTCCATGTAACATGTGTTCTATCTAATATCTTAGTTTGACAGGGTAACCCCTCTCCTCCTTCACTTAGAATTTAACTATAATTTGAATACCATTTTGAACCAAAATGACAATTCATCCTTAGAAATTATATACCTTGATAAATCATGGGGTTTAGATTTATTATTGTTGTCACTTCCAAGGTCAATAGGCTCCTAAGAAAAAGGGAAAAAATGAGCACTTTTTTCTAGTTTCCAAGGTCACTCATAAGTGTTAGGAAATAGCATACAAAAATTTCTTAAGTTGCACAAATTGAGGGACCAATTTTTGTCATCAAGATAAGTATAATACATGAAGGAAGAGCATATGTGACTTACTCACAAAAATAAGTAAATAAATAAGAAAATAAGTAAAATTTATTTTTGGTCTTCAAGATCACCCTAGGGCACATGAGAGGAGATTATACAAAAAAAAAAATCACTAGCACAAAAAATAATATGAAAATAAAATTTGATTGCCCTTAACACAAATTAAATGTGTAATTAATGTTAGGGAAGAAAATTTTGACAAATGATCTTACAAGACCAAAAGTTAGTAGTTTGTAAGATTTGAGGCTTGAACAAATGAACCTACAAGAAATATAATTAAAGTAGTAATAAAATCCAAACACAACTAAAAAATTATAATGATTAGTGCGTTAGAAATAACAAAAATTAAGAAGCAACAAAAATGGAATGAAAATGATGAAACATATAGCATAAATTCTAAAGATTATAGAGTTCCTTTTTTGGATAGAGTGGAAAAACCAAAATGAAATAAAGTTAGAATGAAGCAAAAGGTCAAAAAAATAGAAGTTAAGATTGTGGATTTAGTCTAAGTTACTTCTAAACATTGCAATTCTAATCTTAAAGGTTGTTATTCCTTTGTAATCTTATGTGTTATCAAGGAGTGATACAATTGGTATGTGGTAGAACTTTGTGGAACTAGTGCTTTTCCCCAAACTTCTCCACATTGCTAAAACCTCTAAAACTCCAAACTTCCTTAGAAATTTCACAAAATATGTATTTTATTATATTTTCAAAAATCAATCATATCATCACCACATTAAGGGTGAAACTTGGTGAAATATTTAGAAAAATCCAAACTTGTATAATTGTAGGATTTTATTAATCTAAAACAAAGATCAAATACTAACATCTTACATATTGGCATGTAAGGTGAATGATAATTATGAAATTATCCATAAGTGGTTGGTTGAAAAAAAGTTGGAAATTAAATTTCAATTAAGATGATTAGGTTGTATGGGAAGTTTTCATCATGAGATAGATCTACACATGTTATCTATTATAGATTGTTAGAAAGTAAAAAAAATAGACTAGATTTGTTCTACAATGATAGATTAATAATAAGAGAATATGTTTAGAATTAAGAACATCTTGAACAAAAAGGAAATTGAGTACTTAGACAATGTATTTATAAAAAGACCAAAGTTCAATATAAATGAAAAGGGAAAAAGAATGAAGTATGCACTTTTCTCCACAACAACTACTATACAAAAATGTATACCCTATAATTTTCCACTCTAGCTTTACACCACTTTGGGTTGATGTATTGGATGCATGGTTTCAACACATGATTTTACTATTTTGTTATTGATTTAACTTTATCCACCACTTAGATATGTCACTTTTCTCCATTCAAAACTTTGTTCATCAAATACTCACTATTTTAATAACCCTAAAAAAAATCACATCTAGATAGGATTATTGGTGAAATATCATTCTCTAAATTTAAATTTTAGATTTATTCATTTGAAGACTAACATTCTTAGGATTTCATTACTATCCATCATCATAAAACCATAATCTATAATTGAGTAAAAAATAGTAAGAGAATAAATTTTCTTCCTTTATGTAGGAACACTATTCATCCATCATCATACATTAGGAAAATATTAATTTATCCGTATTAATTAACATCATAAATACCATGGAACACATTCAAAGCATACTCCCTAATATAACCATACATTGGATGGAATTAATAAACTAGTAGTCCATGATAAATATCATTAATATTCACTAATATTAACACATTAAAATATTAATTTCTAACCAATTTTTACTATTATTTTTGTTTTCAATTTAGTGATAGGGCTTTCCTAGGGATAAAGGATGTCTACTACTTCAATACTTGCATAGAAATCTCCATAGTGCTCTTTAGCACCAACTTATTCCCTTACTTTTGATATTACCAAGTGAAAATTATTTATATTAATAAAGAACAACTAATGCTCTAGACAAGAGTACACACATATAGTTCATGATAGGAGATTTATAAGACACAATCACTAATGTGATTTTATCCCTAGCAGTTAGCTACTTAAGATTTGATTGTATCATACATTAGATCATTAAACTAGTACCATATATTTTTTTTATCCTGCTACCATATCATCGTATTAGGCAAAGCTCATTTTAAGGTAAAATAAACCTTAATCACCTACCACATAAATTTAACACATGTTTAATTATTATCTTGATAATCTCACATCTACCAATGATCATTACTCAACTATTAAAATATTTATAATATGGTTATATCAAACATAATCTATTCCCCTCTATTTTTTTGTAGAGATAATGCTATTTTCCTCTACATAAATTGGCAAGTCTATAGCTTCCTTTCTTATCCTTTAAGATTAGATGTTATCTATTTAGAGTTTTGTATTTTTTTTCCTTCATTTTTTATATTTCATTCATCATTATGCAATGAGTATCTGACCTATTGGTTGTCCCCTAGATGCTCACCACATTTCGAAACCTAAACCACTTAGGTTTTAACCTTAATTTTTATTATTTCACACTTTTCTATTTTGACTATATATTTATTTATTTTCTTATTTATAATTTATTTGTATCCTCATTGCTTAAGCTTTCTCTTTACCTATGGTTTTGAGCTATTATGACCTTTCTTTATTATTTTTTATTAATTTCTATATTCATCACCATGGATTCTCATAAAATCTTTCCTTTGGCTTTTATTTGTGCATGTCTCAAGGACATTTTATGTTCTTATACTTTTTAAACATTTGATATTTTTAGTACTTGATGATATCAAGTATTATCAAGTTTTGGTGGTGTATTATCTAGAGGTGTTAATTGTTTGGATAAGTGATATTTTCATTTTTTTGTTGATTTTGTCATTACTTTAACATCCATTATAGATGTACTCAGTTCCTTTGTTTATTATTTTTGTATTAATTCTAATTCTCAATTATGATTTTTGTGAGCTTAATGATGATCATATCATTTCCATGACTTCTAACGATGATTTGGATTTGAGCACATTTCCCTCATTTCATAATATGACTAATTATGACATATATGATTATTTCTTATGTCATGTGAATTGTATGTTTTCTCCATCACTTGATATTACTTTCCTCCATGATGCTATTAATTATTTATTATGCTATGATAATATAGCTCATGTTTTTTATGCACATATTATTTGTGATAAAAAAATTATATACATTACATCTAGGATTTATGATTCATTTTATGATTTTATTAAATATAATGATGATAACAACTACATAATGATGATGATGTATTTTTTTATATGTCACGTAAATTGCATGTTTTCTCCGTCACTTGATATTACTTTCCTCCATGACGATATTAATTCTCTATTATGTAATGATAATATAGCTCATGTTTTTGATGCCTATATTATTTGTGAAAAAAACTACATACATCTAGTGCCTTAGCACTAAATTATATAGATACATCTAGGATTTATGATTCATTTTATGATTTTATTAAATATAATGATAATGTCTTATCTAAAGGTAACTTACATAAGACATGCTTATTTGATGGTTATTCTCAAATTTTCTTATTCTAGACAATGTTGTAATGGTTAAAAATAATGATCGCCCTTCACAAGTAACAAATGATAATGATGGAAATATTTTGATTTAAGATGAAGTTTCAATTCCTACTCCTTATAGTGTTCATATCATCAAAGAGCTCATGATGGTAATTTTAGCAGAGTTACAAGTGGATTCTCACATGCTAGATTATTTACATTATAATATTATGATCACATGTATTATCATGATTTTCTAATGTACACATATAGATAAACTTTAATTGATAAAACTTCACTATAGTTTGATATGTCTCAATCATCTTACAATGTATTTAGTTATATTTCTTATTCTTTTATTGAATATTCATTTATAAGACAGAGAAATGTGAAGGAGTTACATAGCATTATGAAATTTTTTATGAAAGGAAATCAATGAGGAGTTAAAACATTAGTTTTATGGAGGAATATATTAATATTTATTTTATGAAATATATTATGACCATTGTAAGTGAGTGTAAGAAGGCGTCTTTACTAGCTAAAAATAATTGAGGTCATTACAAGTAATTTATTAGGTCTACTTTGAAGGGGAATATTGTAACCATTTTAATTATTATTGACTTTATATAATGGGGTATTAGAATTTTGGCACCTATTAGATCATATTTTTATATAATATAGGTTTCTTCTTCATTTGTACATCTTTTGGCAATTTATCAACTTTCTTCATAACTTGAACACTTGTGTTTGATTACATTTGAGAAACAAAACCAAAACAAGAAGATAACTATTTAAATGTGTGCCACAAAATTATAATTTTAATCAAAATAACTAGTCATTGTATTAAATAACTAATCTATAATATAATACCTCCTAATCATAAACAAATTTATATAAATTTAATTTATTAGTTAAAAAAATGTTTGTATAATTTATTGTAAATTTATTTAGATTTAATTTAAATTTATATAAGAATGGTTTTATTTTCTAAAACAAAAATGTTCCTCCTAAAACATAATTATAAATTTTATAAAAATTATTTGATATTCATGTAAGAATAATTTTATTTCATAAAATAAGAAATAATGTGCTCAAAATTTTATTATAAATTTATTTACATTTAATTTTATTTATGTAAGAATGATTTTATTTCTTTATGAAGTGGTCTGCACCAAAATTATAAATTTATTTACATTTAATTTAAATTTATATAAAATGATTTTATTTCCTAAAGTAAGAAACTAGTTTGCTAAAAAAATGCCTAAGAAATATGGAAGGTTATTTGTTTATTGAGAACAATTGATTTAAATCATATTCTACAAAAAATATTGAAATTTAAAAAGGAAATATGTCACTTGATAGCAAAATAAACTTAGGCATATTTCCATTGAACAAAAACCATATTTTTTTGTTAACAGATTAGTCTATCTTGGCCAAAACCATTACATAAGAGAAAAGCTAAATTTCATATGTTTTTCTGGAATCCTTTGAAGAGTCCAACAAATTTACTGTTAGCATTGCTGCCCTTGCTGGTTTGGACTCCATCACAAGCATCTTTTTGAATATGATCCTGACTCGACCATTCTGTAGTAGCTGCTCTAGTTTTACTCTAAGAAACAATCTATGGTAGTTGAGAAAAGCAATTAAATCAATGACTTTTGTTCAACATTTACCTTTTCTCTAATGATAAAATGTGAAAACAAGAAATGGATTTGGAGGAGGCCCTCTTCACCTTTTTCGTGTTTGCTGTTGTGGGGATCTGGATGAGGCATGGAGGAGGGATAGAGAGCAGCCAGTCCTCTATCTAGTTGAAGCCCATACAATCATATAAAGGGCTTTCATAATCCACAAAGAAAATATTTTGAGGCTCTTTCAGTCATCTTTGTTTCTGATGGGCTTGAATATCTACGAGTCTCTATAGAAATACTCTCAAACAACACAACTATCCCTACCTAATTCCAAATACTACGCAGGAATAAAATTTAACTAGGTTTTGAATTGACCAAATATTAGGTGGGATTTTGATTGATAGTGGGGAATATCCGACGAAAATGGAAACCGAAATCATAGCTAAGAACACGCTTGGGTTAAGGAAAGGAGGAGAAGAGTGGGTTAAGAGGGGCCCACATAAACATCCACCTAAGCAGTCAAAGGCTTAGTGTTTGATGTTTAAGCCCAGCGTGATTGAAGGCCGCATATTCCTCGTTGATGTCTACATGGCTAGGTAGGCACCACCAAATCAAAATGCCATTGCTGTAAACGATGTTCTCACTAAAATATTTCCTCATTGGGGAAAGAACAAATATAACTAGCAGTTGCATGTAGTGACATGTAACAATGAGTCGATAGGTGGAGGGGAAGTTTAAATGGAAGGGATGTGTACACACATAGAAGGAATTAAGCATATGATACATACATATCTACACGTAGGGAATGATATGCTGTATTTTAAGTGTTATATGGAACATTAATGTCACCATTGATCGTAGTGATGAACAATGCCTTGTTTTGTTGTGTTTCATTTTATTTCCTCTATGTACAGATTTGGATGTATGTTATAGCAAATGCAAACAACATTGATACATACTGACACATTCTTGGATTGATAAGCTATATTTTGAGTGTTATATGGAACGTTGGTGCCACCATTGTTTACAGTGATGGACAATGTATTTCCCCTAAGTGCAGATATGTATGTATGTCATAGTAGATGCAAACTTCATTGATACATACTGATCCCTATGTTTATTCTGTTGGGACATTCTTGGAATGGTATGCTATATTTTAAGTGTTATATGGAACATTGATGCCACCATTGGTTGCAACAATGGACAATGTATGTTATTGGTTGGTTGTTTTGCAAGAAAATAGACTATATATTTTAAGTGTTATATGGAACATTGATGCCACCATTGGTTGCAACAATGGACAATGTATGTTATTGGTTGGTTGTTTTGCAAGAAAATAGACTATAAGCTAATGGAAGATACTCTACATCCAAGCACAAGAAGGTATGTAATAGCCAGGCATAGTAACGCCTAAGAGAGATCAAGTGACCACATCTAAAAATGCTCATGGCATCATTGATAACCCTTTTATGATACCTTTACGCTAAGACAATAGGGCATAGATAAAGTTGAGATAGATATACATTATCTCAAAAGGATAATACAATTATGTAAAAGCTTAGAATATAATTGATTTGGAATAGGACACACAAATGTCAAATAAGTGTATTTACATAAGTCATGCACAACCATAACAAAAAAGAGATAATTGCATTCAGAGAATTCTGTTGATGTTAATTAAAAAGTAGATTGATACAAAATTTTTAAACTATATATTTTTATTTTATTTCTAAATCTGCCTTTATTTGCAATCAAAATATATCTTGAGAGATTAATGTTGCATACAATTGTTTATTTCACCATTCTGACAGATTTTGCAATCACTGTGATTATTCTCAAAGGTCATTTATTACACATTACTTCCTCAAAATCATCATTATGCGATTTCAAAACTCAACAATTTCAGGATCATAATAGAAATAGAAACCATTATCAATGTTCAAACTCCTCAAAACCAAAAATAAGAGAAGTTGATAGAGCTTGGGTGAAAGCCTTGTGAAAAGGATGACTTCATAGAAGATTTAATGCTGTGAAAAGATCCACAAAACTCATGAAAATAAGCTAAGATGAAATATCACTGACTAAGACATTACTATCTTATGTGAAATAGGATTGTTTGTCTTGAGTATCTTCCGCAAAAATCAAAGCAAAGTGTGAAATTTAGTGCAAT
>VDFB02288110.1:0-24966 GCA_007258455.2 Sequoia sempervirens | reverse complement strand
CTCAAAGAGTACACACAAAATTATCAAACTATGGAATTAAAGTTCAAATCCAATGTAAATGAGGTAGTCCTTTGTGGCCTTTTTACTGGAGGCCCCATGGTGGTGTCAACCAAGAAAATGGAGAGGGCTTTGCATAGAGATCAGGTGGTTTGTGTAGTTGTATGCTTGATTACAGATATAGGGCCTTCCAAAGAAGGAAAATATTTTCATGTGGACATTCAACCCATCTTGGAGAATCATAGTAAGGTTTTTGACAATATACCTAATGGTTTACCTTCGAAGAGGAGTTTCCAACATGTGATTGAGCTTGAAGAGGGGCAAAAATAGTCATCACTACCTCCTCCCATCATCCACAAGAATATAAGGAGGAGATTGAGAAGACAATTAAGGAGCTACTTGACATGGGGCATATATGCCCAAGTTCCAAACCTTTTGCATCGTTAGTGGTTTTGGTCAAGAAGAAAGATGGGACACTAAGGATGTGTATAGACTATAGAGCACTCAAGAAGAAGACAATCAAGAACTGCTACCCAATTTCCAGGATCAATGAATTGTTAGATGAGCTCCATGGTCCAGTATACATCTCCAAAATTGATTTGCATTCAGGGTTTTTCCAAAGAAGGATGAGAGAGGAGGATGTGCAATAGACAAATTTCAGGTGCCATTACAAACATTATGAGTTTTTGGTCATGCCTTTTGGATTGACCAATACCCCCTACCTTTCAGCCATGCATGAATCGGGTATTCATTGTTCAATTGAGGAAATTCGTATTGGTTTTCTTCGATGATATTTTGATCTATAGTAGGACATGGGAGTATCATTTGAAGCATATAGATGAGGTACTCAGCATTCTCAAGCAACATTCATTCTACACTAAGGTAACCATATGTGAATTTGGGATGACTGAAATTATGTATTTGGGGCATACAATTAGTGCTCAAGGGGTGAGTGTGGATGAAGAGAAGATCAATGCAATCCAGGATTGGCCTAAACCAAGGACTTTGTCACAATTGGGAGGATTTGTGGGCTTATTAAGGTACTATAGGAGGTTTGTGAAAGGGTTTTCACAACTTGTAAATCCATTGACCAATTTGACGAAGGGGGCATTCTCATGGAATCCTACAACACAACAAACTTTTGACAAGCTTAAGGAGGTAATGAGCTCATGCCCTGTTTTGGCTATACCAAATTTATCACTTATGTTTGTACTTGAGTGTGATGCTTCAAGAGAGGGCTTTGGGGCAGTTTTGATGCAAAATAGACATCCTATAGCATGTGAGAGTAGGAATCTCAAGGATTCAAAGAGGGGCTTCTCTATCTATGACAAGTAGATTCTAGCTATCATGCATGCTCTTGCAAAATTTAGACAATACTTGGTGTGTGGAAGGTTTGTAGTCAAAACATATCATAACAGCCTCAAATTCTTCCTCAATTAGCGTGACTTGAATGATAGGCAGCAAAAATGGGTAAGCAAGCTTCAAACCTATAATTTTGACATTGAGTATGTGAAGGGAAAAAACAATGTGGTGGCTGATGCAATCTCTAGGAAGCCTTATTTTCTATTCTATTTTTGACATATTTGCTGATTGAAAGCCTGCCATTATGGTTGAATATGTCAAGGATTCCTTTGCTATTGACATTTTAGATGAGAAGTTGATGACCTCATACTCTACAAAGATCATGTGTATCTTATGCCAAAATCCAAGATAAAAGAGCAGATTTTGAGAGCATGTCATGACACACCCCCTACGGGTCACCCGATTTCTACAAGACATACAAGAAAGTAAGAGAGCATTTTTCATGGAAAGGACTAAAGAATGATGTATTGTAGCATGTCAGGTAGTGTTTGGTGTGCCAACAAAGCAAGACTGAGCATGTTTTCCCAACTGGTTTGTTGCAGCCCTTCCATCCCAAATCAAAAATAGGAAAGCTTCTCTATAGATTTCATTACAGGGTTGCCTAAGGTGCAAGGTAAGGATTGTATTTATGTGGTGGTTGATAGGCTTACGAAGTTTTCTCATTTTCATGCCATTCCTTCAAATTATAAGGCTCCACAAGTTGCTGATCTATTTTTTAGAGAGATATTTAGACTTCATGGGCTGCCCAAGAACATTGTGAGTGACATGGACAATAGGTTTATCAGCTTGTTTTGACAAGAGATCTTCTATTTGACCCACACGGAGTTGACTCCAAGTACGAGCTACCATCCCCAAACAAATGGGCAAATTGAGATAGTGAATAAGTGGGGTGAAGGCTACCTAAGGAACTATGTCATAGGGCAGCAAACAACTTGGATTAGTGGCTGTATTTGGGGGAGTTTTGCTACACCATGCATCATATGTCCATAGGTATGTCACCTTTTAAGGCTCTCTACGGTTATGATGCTACTTCATTGATGGATTTGATCCTTACTGATAGTAGGGTCCCTAGAGCAAGGGATGTGGTGCTACAAAGTATAGATATTTTGAATGATCTCAAGGAAAATTTGTAGCATGCTCAAAACCAACAAAAGATGTATGCAGATTGACATACAATAGAGAGAGTTTTTGAGGTAGGCGACATGGTTTACTTGAGGTTGCAGCCATAGAAACAATTTACCCTCAAGGGGAATGGTGTGAAAAAAATGAAACCAAGGTTTTATAGACCCTATTGGACATCAAAATTCACAACATCTTCCATGTATCATGCCTCAAAAGAGCCATTGGATAGCAAGTCTCACCTTCAGTAGAGCTGTCCCCTTTTGATGATGAAGGCAAATTGATACTTGAACCCGAAATAGTTTTGGATGTGAGAGAAGAGGCTAAGGAACAAGGTGATTCTAGACTACTTGGTGAAATGGAAGAATCTACCTGTTGAGGATGTGACATGGGAAGGAGTGGAGATCTTCAAGCATCCAAATCTAAGATTGCTTAAGTGTAAGCAACATCTGAGCGGGGAGGACTATCATGTCCCCAACTCTAAGTTAGGCCTATTTTCATTTGGGTGGGAAAATAGTGTTTTTAAACACTAAATTTAAATGTAAATTTATTAAGTATTTAAAATAATATTAATATTATATAATAATAAATGATTTTTAAATAATAATGAATTTTGTTTTTGGTCATGGCCTACCCATTTGGGAAGGCACCTAAATTGCATATATATTTTTGAATCATTTGTTTGAGGAGGGTATCACGGTTGGACATCAATCTTATGATTTTGTTAGAGACGAAAACCTCTGCAATTCATGACATGGTAGGACGACACCCCTACCTTGTAATTGTGATATTCTTTCTGCACTCGCACAAATGTATGGTTTGCTAATTCTATTCCCTCTTTACCAGATTGGATCGACTATTGGAGGAGGACAAGGAATAAGGTGATTAACAGACAATGGTGGCGGAGCCACAGGCTTACGCCACCTTGTGGTCAACTCCGCGATCTATAGCACGGGGCAGGAGTTACTAGTTGCAAACTTTCCATATCTTGCCGATCAGCTATATGCATTGCACCATAGTGGAAGTGCCACTTTAAGGCGTCAACCTAAGCAAGCCATTCATTTATTGCTAGTGCTTGAGCCATACTCGCAAACTTCCTAGAATTTGAAGTTTCGTCATTCCACATCCTTGCGACCAGCGTTGAGACACTTTCACATTGCATTGCTGGTGAGCATAGACATTTTCTATTGTCACAGGAATTGTAATTGGATCTATAACTGTCATTGGTGTGTTTATAGGGCATAGTAGACTCCATACTTGCTTGTGGACAAGTCGGACTCTCCTTTAGAGATATTGCACGTAAGTCTAGGTTTGAACTTTCAGTGTTCTCTGTGAGCAGCCTTATTACTATGAGTCGTGTAATTGAAATACATTAGATCTGAGCATTGGTTATTGAGATTTGTGTATTAGTTTCCTCATGTTATTGTTGTAAGTCTATTCACCTGCTGATATAAATCTGAGTGTGAAATTGCCTTCTGTTATCATTTATTGTTTGTGACTAGCCTTCTCTGCACAGTTAGTGTCAAAGGAAGCTTGCATGTCCTTAGCAAGTTGGCAAGAAGGCGTAGTAGAGGTAGCATTAGGAGATGCATACCCTAACCTAGGATGGTCGATATGGAAGGATGGTTGCTCATGAGGTGGAGTGGAAGGGATATAATCTTGGATGTCCTCAATAGAATCATGATCAAAGAGTGGATCATCATAGATATCATGATCAAACAAAGGATCATCATGGACATCAAAAGATTGGGATAAGGTGGATGTTGGTGTGGGTTTGATTTGGAAGGCTTGTAACTCATATTCAACAATGCCCAGGTCTTTGATCTTAGTCTTGATCTCCGAGGGAGTACAAGAGGCAGGTAACAATGGAGGATCAATGTATGAAGATGAAGATGGTGAGGTGGTGTTGGTAGGGCAATGCTATGAAAGGCTATGACTATTTTGTAAAAAATTGCAATATTGGAATGGATTTGGATTAGCATGTACAATCACTTTAGTTCCATTGTGGGGGAACTTTATGCATTGATGGAATGTGGATGGAACGACTTGCATGGCATAGATCCATGGGTGGCCAAGGAGGATGTTATAGGAGAGATCAACGTCTAAGATTTGGCAAGTAGTTTTAACTGTTGTGGGTCCGACTTGAATGGGTAGCTTGATAGAGCCTTTAGATTCATGCTCGACGCCATCATATGCTTTTATGGTAATTTTTGTTTGGGGATTGACAACATCATCAAAATATCCTAGTTGTTTTATTAGGCTTAGGCTGCAAAGATTAAGTCCTCATCCACCATCTACAAGGATGTGTTTGATTGTGGTTTTATGGATGTGGGCTTGAATGTGAAGCGGATAATTATGAGATGGATTAATGGAAGACATGTTCATGGTGGAAATGGTGAGGGATTGTGGAGATGATAAGTGTCCTATCATGGCTTGAAATTGAACAAGATCAATGTCATTAGGGACACGGGACTCATGGAGGGATTTTTTGAGAAGGTCCTTGTGGATGGGAGATGTTTTAAGTAGCTCAAGGATATATATTTGTGTTGGTGTTTTGTTCAAGTGGTCAAGGATGCTATATTGATGTGTAGTTTGAGAGGAGGGTGAAGCTCCTTGAATAGCAATTCGACCATGTGGGGTAGTGACAACACAATTAGGCATTTTGATAGTTATAGTGGCTACTTGGGAAGGACTTTGTTCAATGTAGCCAATGACAGAGTCATATGAGATATTGTTGGTGTATGTCTAAGGCACTGTGTTGTATGATGCAAAAGTTTTACCATTGTTATGCTGAGGAAAAGGCTGCTGGTATATACCCAAGTTTTCATTAGGGGATGCATGGCCTTCAATAGAGATATCTCCTCAATCAATAAGATCTTGGATAAAGTTCTTAAGCTTCATGTATGAGGAGGTTTTATGTCCATGAACCCTAGGGTAGTCACAAAATTCATGTTCTTTGTAACAAGAGGGTTTAGGAACATCAGGACCAAGGGGTTTGATGGGTGGCAATTGGATCATGTTGGCTTGGATGATTCTTTTGGAGGATGGTTTTGATTGGTTCACCCAAGGTGATATATTCATGTCTACTATGTCTTTTAGGTTGACCTTTAGGGATAACCACATGTTGTTGGAGAGCTAGATCATTGTGAGATGATGATGGCAGAGGTATTTGGATATTTTAAACATGTTTTGAATCAGTCACACCATCATTGACCACATTTTTGTTTTTATTCCAAAAATGAGAATTGTCACTAGATTGGGTATTATTGTCTTTTCCTTCTTTGTATATCTTGACTAAGGGATTTTTCAATAGCTACTCCTTTTTCTATGATTTCGTCAAAGGAGTGAGCACATTGCATATGAAGATGGAAGCGCAATTTAGTGCTTAAGTTCTCCACAAAGATAGTGACAAGTTCTTTTTCAAGTATGGGCCATGTAAAGTGGCTAGCAAGATGTCTCTGTCTTTGTAAGAATGAGAAGAAGGATTCACCATTCTTTTGTTTAGTGTTGCAAAGATCCATCATGGTGATATCATGTTCTATGTTATAGGGGAAGTGTGACAAATTTATTGGTTAGCTTGAAAAATGTTGTGATTGTCCCATGGGGGAGGTGAGTGAACCAATCAAGGGCTTGTCCACCCAAGCTTCTTGGGAAGAGCCTCAAGAGGTAAGCGTCAAGATAGGAAACCTCTTGGCATGCAATATAGAATTCTTTTAAATGTTCCCTAGGATCTCCCTTTCCCTTGTATTTGTCAAATTTAGACATTTCAAAATTTTGGGGAAAAGGGATCATGGTGATGGATTTGTCAAAAGGATAAGGACATAGTTCTTGGAAGGTATAAGCTTTCTTGTGATGCCCTAGTTGAAGTCCCTTGAGGGTCTCCTTTATTTGCTGCACATCTTGGGCCAAAGTACTTGTGAAATTGAAGAGAGGTGATTGATAGTTGGATATGGGAGTTTGTGAGGATGATATGTGTTGATATTGATAAGAGGACGAAATGGGATTGGAAGATTGAAGATGTTGATAAGAAGATGAGATGGGGTTAGAAGAAATTGGATTTGAGGTTTGGAGATGATATGACGTGTTAGGAGGGATGGGTGTTGAGACATGAGGAGAAGGGATGGAATGTTGAGGTTGTGGGATATGTGATGAATTTTTTTGGGTGTGAGAGGGAATCTTGATATGCAAATGAGATTTAGGATTTATGTATTGAGATGTTGTGGGGGGATTAGAAGAAGATAGAAAATATGAAGGATCATAAGGATTAGAAGAAGATGGAGATATGTAGGATTGTGATGAATAGTAGGTGGGGGTGTAGAAGGAGGTTGTTGGATTATTTGAGATGTGTCAAAATTAGGAGGTAATTTGGCACCTTTTTTTTCTAACATAGGGATATATTGGTCAAGATGCTTCATGATATATCTATGCATCAAGTCCATAGCTTGGGTATCTTGGGAAAAGTACTCTAATGATGTTTGGGAGTCTTGGTCACTTGAATCATGATCATGGATGATGTAGGATGGAAGTGGATTCTCCATGGGGATTTGGTGGACTACCTCCTCAAAGGGTGTATCATGAGATAATGAGGGGACATCTTGAGAGGCCATAATTTGCTTTCTTGCTTGGGACCTTGTGATAGGTATCCAAGAGAGAGACTTAGGAATGATGAGGGGAGATGAAAACGATTAGGAATAGACCTTGGATTTAAGAGGATAGAGATGATAGAATGGATGGAAAGGGGGTAATGATAGAATGGAGGAGACAAGAACAATAGTGTCTCAACCTAACTAGATCCTTGATTGATAATGATGGGAGGTTGCCTACACTAGACTTTGATAATTGCCTAGGCAAGGCTTGGATTTGCTTACTCAAGCTTGGATAATCACTTGAGCAGGGCTAGGATAAAAGATGATTTTGCTTACCTAAGCTTGGATAATCACTTTGGAAAGGCTTGGATATTCTTACTTAGGCTTGGATAATCACCTAAGCAAGGTTTTGATGGGGATTTTGATATCAAGGATTAGGATCTAGATAGACTCTTGACAATATTGATTTTGATAAGATATGATATGGATTATGATTGGATGATACAATAGGTTAAAGATGATAAGGATTTTATATGACATGATAGGATTGAGATTGGATAGGAAGAGAAATGATGAAAGCAATGATGATGATAAGGATGATAAAGAGAGGTTGATAGCTGATAGGACCAAGGTCTAGGAAGGATGGTTTTGATGACTAGATTGTGATAATATATGAAAATGATAGGATGAGGGCAAGATGATAGATTTTTGGATGGATATTATGCAAATGGTTCATGTTTCAAGTGGAATGATGGTTGAGGAAGTGTCTACTAGGTTTGCTCTAAGGCTGCAAAGGTCAAGATTGCAAATTGAGGTCTTAAGATGGTCAAATGACAGTGAAATGACAAAGGTGCAGCTTCAAGTGATAGAGGCACCCGTTCAGGCTACGAAGGAGCAGCTTCAGGCTACAAAGGTGTAGCTTTAGGCTAAAGAGGGGCTACTTCATACTACAAAGGTGCAAATTCACAAAAAACTATAGGGAGACACTTCAGGTTGATGCACGAATGTCAGGGGATGATACAAAAGTGTAGTTTGACAAATTGAGATGGATTTTGATGATTTTTGGTAAGAGAATCAAACAAGAAGACACAATGGTTGACTTGACTTTCAAGGCAATAAGGATAAGTTTCAACAATGCAAGTTGAATGGCTTCACTGATTTTACACATGAAAACATGCCAAGCATGATAGCACAACCTATATTTAGTCAAGTAGGTGTGTTAACTTAATGTAGGAAAAGGAATGGGTAACTAGTGTATGCAAAGTTCATGTATTACCTTTAACCCTTTACCTTAGAAGGAAAAGGACCTACCAAGGAGTATGTCATCTCAATAAGAGAAAGTACATGGTGAGTAATTTTGGGCATGATACTGTACCCTATACCACGCTAAGCAATGATCGATGGTCTTAAAGGCTTTTAAAACAAGGTTCTTAGTGGATATGTGAATGATGATTCTGTCTAATAGTGCCCGAGATTAGGAGGGTCTCTCCTCTCATCACCCAATGAGTCTCGGTGGACCGAGGATCTCGCAACTTGGATCAAACTATTTTGGCTACACTTTGAGTTACAAATTTCACTATCCTCCCTTTATATACCCCACCAAAAAATGTGGTTGAGGTCCTTCTTGAGGTGATCAATACCCAAGTAGGCCTCTAATAGGAAAGACTATACTAGGTGTTTTTGCCACCTAAGATTGCACAAAGCGCAAGGGGAGAGCATACACACAAGCTAGCAAGCCTTGGGATAACACTTAGAACATAAAAGAAATGAAGTAATGTGGGATTTCTGATCTCCAAGATCACACTAAGTGCAAGGAGTGAGCATATGTCCACACACTTAAAAGCACGACATACAACATTCATTAAACCACTAAGCTACTTTAGATGCCTAGATTAGTGGAAATTAAAGCCTTGGATCAACAAATTTGCATCAAACTGTCAGTACTATCAATGATAATGATCTTTGACAAATGTTAAACAATTGTACCACTTGTTAGTTGCTCGAAAATAAAGGTTAGATGAGAAAAATGACCCAAAAACCCTAGAAAATGCAATCTGAAACATAAACACAACTTTACCTGACAGAGGTGCCACTTTAAGCAACAAAAGTGCAACTTTATGATGCAAAAGCACAACTTTGTGCTATAGAGGTGCAACTTTATGATGTAGAAGCACAACTTTGTGCTACAAAAGTGCAACTTTGTGCTATAGAGGTGCAACTATGTGAAACAAAGGCGTAGTTTCACAAACATGGCCTAAAAACAACCTTTGAGAGCCAAAAAACAAGATTTTTGATCAACCTGGTTAGATAACCTACAAAATGAAGCTCTAGGACAGTTGAAAACACAAAGATCTAGTTAAAATATGTTAGGTTATATGCTCAAAAGATATCAAGATGAAGCAAGCCCTAGATCTCCTAAAAATCTTGCAAGAAACCCTAATTTTGCAAAGCCCTAAAACCCTAATTTTTGCAAGAAATAATGAATCAATTTTGCAAAAACAAAGTGTTAGAATGATGTAATCTTTCAAAACAAGTCCTCAAAGATTATAAAAACCCTAGATATAGGTCAAAATGATCAAATGCAATTTTAGAATAAAAGCACAGTTCTGGGTGATGGAGGCACCACTTCATGCAACATAGGCACCCCTTTATGCAACATAGGCACAACTCTATGACATAGAGGCACCACTTCATAGTTTGGGCCCAAAAATTGACATCTGCATCATAAACACTCACAAAAACTTGACAAAAAACATTAAAACAAGGATGGGGTTCCCATCGGGCATGCCAAAATGAAAAGGTTGAGAAAAGATTGAAGGAAAACATAGGAAGATAAAAGCAATACAAAATCACAATACCTTCACCTCGAATCTTTGCTTCTCTCCTTGATGAGAAAAAATGGAGTGCACCCTTATTCCATTTGATTTGCTCTTTGATGTTGATATGTGGATTGCTCAATGCTCTAGCATAACCTTGATATGATTTGATAATAATTAGGATAAGCTTGATTCAATAGAGATTTTGATAGCATATATTTATGATAGCTCAAGATCTTATTCTTTAGGTTGTTAAGAGATACTTGCATTAGGTGAAAATGAAGCACGAGAGCCTCTAGATATATATTCTTGAAGAGGTAAAAACAATGGCTAGAAATGATTGATGATGGATGGCTAAGATTGAAGGAGGATTAGGGTTTGGATCAAGGGTAAAATCATATGACAAGTGTCAAATGATGGATAGGATCTAGGTTTAGGATTGAGATAAGGGAAAAACTCCTTATGGCAGTGGCTAGGATTAAGAGGTTAAATGAAATGAGTGGATAAGATGAAAGGATAATTTGACTTTTGGGTGGGTGTCTAGGTTCAATGAATCTAGAGAAGAAGTTAGTTAGACATGTGAAAGGGACATTTGTCACATGAGGGCAAATTTAGATTATGATCCATGTGAACAAGATGAAAGGCTAGGATTAGATGGACAAGGATAGAGGATAATGGGCAATTAATTTAAATAAATAAAGTATTTATTTAATTAATGGGATCACGATGAAGGAATATTAATTAAATAAATGATAAATATTTATTTAATTAAGGGATTAGGATAAAGATGGGAATGGATGGGAGTAATTAAATAATTAATAGATATTTATTTAATTAATGGCTAAGGATAGGCTAAAATTAGGTGTGGTTGGGTAATGTCATAGTTTGGGTGTCTACAGGTTTAATACTTGGTTATAGATTAGGTTCCAAGGCCCTATATTCGCACAAAGTTTAAAATTTGAAATGCAACTTTATCCTATTTTATTTCATATTTTATTATTTATATCTATTTTAAATATTTATTAATTAATATTTGTAAGTGGTATTAATAAACACCTTTGTTAGAAGTGCGTTGGGAGGCCAACCTCAAGAAAGAAGGGACATGACATTTTGTGGGTGTTACAATTCTTGTTGAGAAATCTTAATTATGTCTAGTAATGACATTGGGAAAGGTGCCTAGGTAGGGACTGTACATAACATCACAATTCTACCATGCGAAGAAAATAGTTGTTGACCTAGCTGGGATTGGTGAGCATCATTGTTTAGTTGACCAAATGTGTGACCATTCTAGAGGGCACATTGGGAGAATCACAAATTACAACATGAAGAATCTGGATAACTACCCATTCATTGCCCTCTTTGTAAGCTTCTCAGCTTGGAAATGTGCAAGATCCTCATCTACGTAAATCTTGTTTGATATTTATATTGAATACTTTGGTGAGAGATGCTTTGCCTTCAGGTGCTCATTATGAATTAGGATATTGAGAACTCAACTGGTTCTTAAAGGGAGACTATTATACATCCCCTGTTTTATGTGCCATAGATATATTTTTGGCATCATCAATTATATATAGTGTAAATGGTCCCTTTGGTCACAATTATCTTCTCTTGTCTTGCTCTCTTGACAATGGATTATGAAGTTTGATCCAAAATGTTGAGAAAGAAAAAACTTACGTAGTCAAATCCAAAAGATTCTTGCACTAACATTATGGACTGTGGAAATCATATGTCTACAATTATAAATATATGCAAATGTGGCCAAAGAAGTGAGAAATTATAATTGCATGCTAAATATCTGTCATTTTATGGCTATTGTTGTATGAATATCTATCTTGTAGGTTGAGCTTGTGGAGAGGAGAAAATTTTGTCAAAATCTTTGAGACATATTTTGATATTTTCTTTGGATGGGTATTTTTCATTTGTTTGTGCATGATTGTTGTAAAAAGGATCTATATATTTAATTATTTGGAAATAGGTATCTAAGAAACATAGTTGTCAAGACCCATATGAGGTTTGTCAATGAAGCTATGATATGCGGCATTTTTTCATATTCAATATCTTTGTTTTATTGATATCACGTTTGTTGGAATATTTAATTTCTCCCTCCCAAAGACTTACACTAATTGCATATTCCAGCATTTTCGGTGAAAGCATTAATTGCTATGTGTCCAGAACTTTCCCATTCTCTGGAAGCTTCTTGAGGCTTCTTATGAACTCTATGTTTGGAACCTTCTGGCAATCTCTGTACTCCTCTATAAAAGAGGATCGATGTAAAGCTTTTTGTAATGTAAGTAATAGAAATGTGCTGCAGCAAATATTAAGTAAATTTCTGTGGTTGTTTTAGTGTTTGCTTTTTCTCTGCTCTCTGTTTCTTAATATGGTATCAGAGCCCTTCAAATCTTGGGCTGTGGGTGTCCTGTGTCAGCTATGTAAGCTGTAAGTTAAGGGTGAAGTTATTCTAAGCCGGCTGCTATTGGAAGGCCATGGAGTATAATTGGTAGAGGAGCGGCCATCAATCAAAGAAAATGCTACAGATCTTGAATTAAGTTGCTGCTAAAGAAAATAGAACCCGCCAGAGATCTTTAAAGATTCGCAGAAAATGCATTTGAAGACGTAGAAGCAAGTCGCTGCTAAAAGCCGTTGTAGATTGAGAGGTTGCCATAGGGAAGGAGATTTGTTTAGTCGCTGTCCAAGAAGAAGACTATGCATCGAAGGACGTTGATTGCTGTTTTTTGTGCCCCCATCTAGGAGAGGACCCAGTAGTGGAGCGTGTTCCAATAGTTGTGAATGTTTTTGTTAATATAATGCTCAATAGTTGTTTATATAATGCCAATAGTTGTGACTTTACTACCCATAATTAAACAAAATGTATTCTTTTGATCTAAAAAGTAACCAATCATGTGATGCCACATCAGCATGATGTGAATGCACAACTATTGGTCTCACTTTTTTTTTGGGCCTTTTTAGACACCTTGACAAAAAGCATGCTGATGTGGCATCATATTTGATGATGTGGCCTTGAAACGAAAGTTATAAGCAGGGGACTTGCCAAGTAAGCTGCTGTAAAAAATTGGGAGTGATTTGAAATTTCCACGTAGGATAATTAGAACCGCGAAGTTAGGGTGCACCACTACTGGGTCCTCTCCTAATGTCAAGAAGTTCCAAATTGCTGAAAAGTCAACAGCAGCTGTAAGTTTCATTTATTGGTGCCAATGAAGGTTTTTCTAATGCTGAAAAGTTTCTTGCAAATTTATGTTCCTTGCAGCCAACAAAGAATAGACGTTGTTTGAAAGGATAGATTGCAGCATTTGGACGAGCTCTGGGCTGCAATAGTAAAAAAGACTGATTGCATAAAGGTAACTTCTATTTTGTTATAAAAAAGACTGATTGTGTGTGTGTGAGAGAGTGGTAGAGCAAGAATACAAAGTGGGGTAATAAGTTGTTTTGAATATGTGTTTATGAGAAAAAAAAAGGAAGCCGTAGAAAAGATAATGTTACAAAGATTGCTGATTTCTATGTTAAAGTTGTAGTTGTCAAAGTGTTATTAATTTTAAAGAAGAAATTGAAGAAAAGAGTATTGGTGTAAGTGACATCAAGGTGAGTTTAAATTCCTTGAATCAATGGGAAAACTTGGTAAAAGAGTGTTAAAAGAAAAAGAAAATTTAATTTGTGAGAATGATTTTTTAAAGGAAAAAATTGATGAACTTTTGAAAGATTTGTTTCAAGTTGAGGAGAAGAATAAAATACTAGAAGAAAAGTTAAAGGTGTTTGATGAAGTTTTAGAAATTTTGTGGGAAGATAGTAAGAAGAACAAAGAGTTAGAAGAAAAATTAAAATTGTTTGATGAGGTTAAGAAAAATAATGAAGATTTACAAGAAAAGATAAAGAGATTACATGAAGAAAATTGTTCACAAAAAGAAGAAATATCGAAGTTAAAAGAAGAAAATGAATGTTTAAAGTCAAAATCATTAGTTTGTGATGTTTCATGTTGTCCAAAAGATTTGAATTGTTCGGTTGATAAATCAATTGGTTTATGTGGTATTGCTCAAGTGGTTCATGATGAAGAATGTAATAATGAAGATGATCATGTGTCTACAAATCTTGATAATTGTCATGAAAAAAATGTTGGTTTAAAAATTATGAAAAGAATGGGTTACAAAGGTGAAGGTTTGGGAAAACATGGGCAAGGAACAAGAGAGCCTATTCAGCCATTAGTGAGGCCAAAGTATGAAGGTCTCGAGTATGTCACAGGTAAGGAGAATGATACTACAAGTCCAAGATAATTTGTTCAAGAAATGAAAAGTGTTGAGAGTACACATTGGCATAGGAAAGGGCATACCAAGGATAAGTGTTGGGACTTACACCCTTGTAGTGTGTGTGGTTTAAAAAACCATTCTGAAAAAATGTGTTGGAATACAAGTTGGAATAATGAATATATGAAAGAGTGCATGAAAATGAATTGTGGTTGGAATTTTGGAACAAATTGGAAAAAGATGATTTGTATGTTCAAAATGTTGTTCAAGTGTAAATGTTCATATATCAAAGATAATAGAAATCAAGAAAAGCTACATATAAATTTTAAGTGATTTGAAGATCAACTGAAGGTGAAGGTGCATGAAGCCACCAAGATCAAAGTTCATGATTGAGAACAAAATAAAACTAAAATTATTGTGCAGCAAAGTGTAGCAGCCTACTTCCAAAAAAGGAAGAAATTGGATTGCAGATGAGAAGATCAGTGAACAGGCAAGGAATTTGCAAACAAGAAATTTTCAAAAATAGAATTTGAATGTTTGATGATCATCATTGAAAAAGTGATTGTAAATGGGTACCTAACAAGGCTTTAGGCTGGGACCCATCCTTTTAAAAAATAATATAGTGAGTTTGCAGATTTAAAAAGACAAGTTGAAAATGATAAAATTAAATGTGGTCGAAATTAAGGGGGAGTGTTGGAATATTTAATTTCTCCCTTCCAAAGACTTACACTAATTGCATATTCCAGCATTTTCGGTGAAAGCATTAAAGGCTATGTGTCCAGAACTTTCCCATTCTCTGGAAGCTTCTTGAGGCTTCTCATGAACTCTATGTTTGGAACCTTCTGGCAATCTCTGTACTCCTCTATAAAAGAGGATCGATGTAAAGCTTTTTGTAATGTAAGTAATAGAAATGTGCTGCAGCAAATATTAAGTAAATTTCTGTGGTTGTTTTAGTGTTTGCTTTTTCTCTGCTCTCTGTTTCTTAATAACGTTTAAGTATTGTCTCATTAATGTTTTTATTTGTATAGGAATCAAAGGACATTCCGCCCTAAGAAAAGTGCTCCATCAGGAAGCAAGGTTTGTTTTCTTCCAATCATAGTTATCAAACAAATTTGGTTTAGCTTAATAGAATCTGTATGCATATATTTCTGCTCACATTGTATGGATGTGAATTGTTCACAGTGAAGTAAGTTTGTAAATTTATTTGCATAAATTACCACAAGATTTGTTGCAGAGCAGATTTTAATTATGAAATAAAGGTTTTCCTTATTAATTCATATTGTTTCCTATCTATTCTTATTTTGTTAAATTTCTCTAATACAGTTTTATGACTACTGAGAAATTACGGAAATGCCATGAAGTATTGCCATGTAAGATCTTTTGGAAGATCCCCTTACTCATTATTCCTTTCATCTCATCTTTCATTCTTTATAGCATTTTTCACCGACTTCCACTATCTCAATTGCTGAGAGTCCCTAATTCACTACGGGTCCGTGCCATCTCATTTCAGTAATTTTTCACTGATCTGCACAATCTCAATTGTTGAGGCCATATTTTTTCCTTGTTTGATAGCATTAATATTGCTACAATAAGAGAAAAAATAATAAAATTGGCCATCTCCTTATTGCAATTTCTTTAATTTAAGTCCACTCATGAATCATGTAACTTTGTTAGATTCGTGCACATATACTGGCAGTGCAGCTAAGATGGAAATGAACTGTTTTCTCTGAGATTCTGGAAACAATGATTTTAGTTGAAGTAGCTAAAGTTTAAATTGAATTTTGGCTGGAGTTAGTTATATTGTCTTACTGATATTTTCTTTATTTATTATTGCAGCGGTGGACCTTTTCAATCAGGTGAATCTGCTTTATGGCACCTTGACAGAGTTTTGTACACCAGAAAACTGCCCAACAATGTCAGCCGGGCCAAAGTATTCGTCGTATAAGCTTGATATTTCTCTGATGTGCATGCTAGAACAAGAATGTTGGTGTATGTTGTTAGTTTTAGTATTAAATGGAGACTTTATTGGCAGGAACATATTTTCTAAAAGGATTTTTCAGTGTTTGAAAGTCAATAAATGTAGAGATGGTAGATCAAGATAACAAACTGAGAGGTCATGAGAAAACAGATGAATGCAGAAAAGAGGAAAGAGAATATAAATAATGAGAGCTGATAGGGAAAATGTGTTTTAATCATTTTATAATTATTGCTTTAAGAAAGCGAGAGAACTGGTGGAGGCCTCAAGTTCTGAACTATACAACTTGTTGACATGGGTTCTTTAGGAATTTACTTGATGCTTTGTTTTGGGCTTTTTTGAGCTGCCTATTGTTTGTAGGTTCAGTGGAATGCATACATACTCATAGTCTTCACTCTTAATACATTGTTAGTTAAAAAAAAAAAATGCATTCAATTTTTCTGCCTATTCTCCATTTATAATAACTACAAAGGCTAGAGATAAGATGAGATGACACCTTGTTAATTTTATGATCAGATTTAAATGCACAGAAATTAATTCAAAATCAAACACAAGACACAGCAGATACCCTGGGAAAACCCTCCTCTTGAGGGAGAAAAACCCAGCCAATAATATCTCTTATATTATTGAATCACAATAAGAATGTCTCCTTTACAATAGGCCGATAAGAAGGCCAACAAGAAGCATCACAATCTGATGCAAATACTGAAACTGATAGATACAATCTGCTAATAAAGATCTGTCTTCTACACAAATATCGATTTGCTCTAGAGACAAATTCGCACTTGAAGAACTTAAACTTGATATGAATATGGAATGAATATCAAATGAACTGAATGCTTGACAAAGAGAATGCCAACAAATATATATACAATATCAAGAGAAGGACGTGACTCTTCACCATCAGGTCGGCCAGCATAGAGAGATATCCTTCCATAGAGATGCATCCAAAAAAGTGATAAGTCAGCCTCCTCATAAATCGTCTCCTTAATAATCAAGCCAGAATTAAATATAATTAATATTTGCCAAAGGATGTGATTCTCCAAAGGATATGATCACAACAATTAAATAGATGAAGGCTATCATTTAATTGTTCTTTGTGTGCATGATCTGGGCTGGAGTATGAGACTGACGCTGCCATAAAACATCAACACTCCCTCTTAGTTGAGTATACTTCCAGCTGCACAAGTCAAATCACCTCATCGTGATGACTACCACTATGGCTACAACCATGAGTGGAGAAGAAGAATATCACCTCATTGTGATATCAGATATCAACTCAACGTGATATCAATCATAATGGCTATAACCATGTATGGTATGCACAAGTGTTCATCACTTGCATGATCTTGTCACCTCAACATGACTTTTACCATGGCTCTTCTAGAGGGTGAAACACAAGTACACAGAAAAATCATCACGGACTCTCTCATGTGATGCTGTCATGGAGTCACACACATGACATCCACCATGACTCTCTCAGAGGGTGGAAACAAGGGCTTTCACCTCAAATCTCAAAGAGAAATGCATTAACACGAGATTTCACCTCAAACTTCTCTCATAGAGAAGAACTCATTAAACAAGGGATTTCACCTCGAACTCCTCTCATAGAGAAGAAATCATTAAACAAGGGATTTCACCTTGAACTTCTCTCATAGAGAAGAACTCATTAATCAGGCTCATTGATGCTGAGACTCTTTCTTAGTTAAGGTTGGATTCTCCACCATACCAAGCTTATCTCGAAAGTATACAAACTTGATTTTGGAGAGAGACTTGGTGAGAATGTCTACTGTCTACTCATCAATGTTGATATACCTCAACTGTATAGCCTTCCTTAATACCATATCTCTAATGTAGTGATACTTGATCTCAACATGCTTGGTTCTGTCATGAAACACAGGATTGACAGAAAGCTTCACACAACTCTAGTTATCACAATGAATGATAGTAGGCTCCATTGATTGTCCGAACAATCCTGCAAGGAGCTTACGAAGCCACATTGCTTCCTGAGCTGCCATACAAGCTGCAATATACTTTGCCTCTGCTGTACTCAATGCTATAGATGACTGCTTCCTGTTGCACAAGGATATCATAGCAGAACCCAAACTAAAACAACAACTAGATGTGCTCTTCTGATCTGTGACACACCTTGCCCAATCAGAATTAGTGTAACCATGTAGCTCCAAGTCTGCATCTGAAGAATATCTCAACCCATATCCAACTGTGCCACTCAAGTATCTCAGGATATGTTTAGCTGCAACAAGATGTATCTGTCTTGGTTCACACATGAATTAACTAAGTGCATTCACAGCATAACAGATATCTGGTCTAGTGTTAACTAGATACATCAAGGACCCAATTAGCTAGTTGTTTGTACATAGTAGGATCCACCAAGTCTAACTAGCTGCAGCCTCCTTCAATTTATGTAGGTTGGTCTCCATGGGTGTAGACATGGATTTGCAATCCATCATACCAAACCTCTTAAGTATATCAATTGTGTACTTCCTTTGACTTAGAATCATCTCATCTAGTTTTTGCCAGACTTCTAAGCCAAGGAAGTAGTGCATAAGTCCAAGGTCTTTCATCTCAAACTCATAAGCCAACTCCTTCTTACACTTGAGAATCAGGTGATCTTCTCCAGTAAGAATCAAATCATCAACATATAAGACCAAAATTAATGCTTCACCATCAATTACCTTGAAGTATAGATTTGAATCAGCATCATTCTTCAAGAAACCCAAACATGGCAGGTAACGATCAATCCTTTCGTACCATGCATGAGGAGCCTGCTTAAGACCATACAGAGCCTTCTTCAGCTTGCAAACATGACACTCTTTCCCATGTACCTCAAATCCATCAGGTTGCTCAATATAAACTTCTTCCTCGATCACACCATTCAGAAATTTTGTCTTCACATCCATCTGGTGAATCTTCCATCCTCTAGATGCAACAATAACAATGATGGTTCTGATAGAAGTATAGCGAGCAACAGGAACAAATGTTTCTTCATAATCAACTCCCTCTTTCTGTGAAAAACCATGAGCCACAGATCTAGCCTTGTACTTCTCAATGCTTCCATCAGCTGCATGCTTGATCTTGAAGAGCCATTTCGAAGATACCACAGATTTGCCTTCAAGTCTAGGAACAATGTCCCAAACATCATTATTAAGAATTGATTGGTACTCCTCTAACATAGCATCTTTCCAAACCTGATGACTAGATGCTTCCTCAACATTGGTAGGCTTGGATTTGATAATCTGACTCATCAAGGTAACATAACTGGAGAACTTATGTGGCCTTTTACTTTCTCTGAATGTGCCTCTAGGAGCTACAAAACTTTCAGCCTCTTGCATAGTATGCTTGGCCCATAGAGGTCTTTTTCTCCCAATTACAATGTCGGTAGGCCCATCAGTAGGTTCTAAGGGTTCAACAGGATCAATATCTTCTTTTGCTTCTTAAGTCTCCCTTTGAATCTTAGGAGTACGATCAACTTCCATATCTTGAGGAGACTCTTCATTATCAATCTCCATATGAGTACCCCTAGATCTCTTGAATGCAACATCTTCCTTGAATGTGACATCCCTACTGATCTACTTATGCCCTAGAATGTATATCATGTACACTTTTGATGTCTCACTGTAGTCCACAAAAATTCCCTTCTTGCCAAAAGGCTCCAACTTTGTTCTCTTTTCCTTTGGAACATGAATATACATAGGGCATCCAAAGATCCTTAAATGACTAACTTCAGGCTTCTTTCCTGTAAAGGCTTCTTCCGGAGTCATATTCTCTAGGATCTTGTGAGGACTTCTATTTTGTACATATACTACAGTGCTAGAAGCTTCTGCCCATAAGAAGGTTTGCAGATCTTGGTCATGGATCATGGCTTTTGCTACTTCCACGATCATCTTGTTCTTTTTTTCTATAATACCATTCTGTTGAGGATTATACCTCTTAATCCCTGCATCAACACAAAAATCCTGAAAGCTGCCAGAGGTGTATTCTCCACCATTATCAGATCTAAGGACCTTGATTCTTTTACTAGAAAGATTCTCTACCAAGGCTTTGAACTCCTTAAACCTTCCTAACACTTCCTTAGACTTTTTAATTTTCAAAACAAATCCCAAGTTTTTCTAGAGTGGTCATCAATAAAAAGAACATAATACAAGAACCCACTCAAAGAAGGAATAGACATAGGTCCACATAAATCAGAATGAATAATATCTAAAATACACTTAGATCTACTTTCTTTACTATGGAAAGGAGCTTTTGTATTCTTACCCAATGCACAACCTTTGCAAGTTCCTTCATGCTCCTGATTGAACTTAGGAAGACCCATAACCATCTTCTCCATGAAAGGTAAGGCTCAGCAGTGTAGGTGAGCCAATCTTCAATGCCAAAGATCACATAAACTTGAAGAATCATGAACTAATGCCTGCAGTGGACGCATACAAAGCCTATAGAGGCTTTCATGTCTAACACCAATTACTTGAGCATCCTTGAAGTTGGAATTCTCCATCCACACAAGTACTTTGCCTTTCGACAAGGCAACTTGGTATCCTTTATCTTCTAGGGCTAAAATTGAAATGAGATTGCGCTTGATTCCTGGAACATAAAGAACATTGCTCAACTAAAGTGTGATACCGGAATCCAAATGAAGAGTAGAGGTCCCAATCCCTTTCACGGAGTAGCTTGCATCATCTTCGATAATGACTTGTTCAGAAGACTCTCTCTCCACCAAGCTTGATAAGTGCTCCTTAAAACTTGTGATGTGTTGAGAAGCACCACTGTCGATCAGCCAAGTGCTGGTGTTTGTAGGTACATTGCTTGACAATGCCAAGAAGAACAAATATTCACATGTATCCTTTTGTGGAGAAGCATCATCAACATTCGCAACAATGGCTTGTTGCTTAGGTCTAGTTGGACAATGCTTAGCAAAGTGGCCAAACTTATCACACCTAAAGCATTGGATCTTGGACAAGTCTCTCTTTTTCTTGGAGGGGGGAGCACCATCATTTCCCTTATCTCGATTCCTCTTGAAGAATCCTTTCTTTCCATCTTTTCCTTTCTTCTTCGAAGCTTGGGAGGCCAGAACATGAATATCTTCATTGGATGTACTTTGACCAATGCCTCTAGCCACCAACCTTGACTCTTCTTGAATGCAATCGGCCCTCAAGCGATCAAACTTAAGAAGTTTGGATCTTGCAATGATTCCTTGAATGTAGGATTCCCGTGATAATGGAAGACTATTGAGAGCAAGCATCGTCAAGTCTTTATCATCAACCACATGACCAATTGTAGAGAGTTGATCTCTCAATTCTGAAATCCTCATGAAATAGGCAATCACTGTTTCTCCTTTGCCATCTTCACATGTTGTAGTTGTTGCTTCAATGCAAGTGCCTGACTTGTATTGTTGATTTCATACATCTCCTCCAATGTTTTGAACATATCCCTTGCTGTCTTCAACTTGGAGACAATTGGAACAATATGGTCTTTGATGGAATCAACCAACAACTTCTTCACCTTGATGTCTTTCTTCCTCCATTGCAACTTCTCTTCTTCCTCTTCTAGTTCGGGAACTTTGGTCTCCACAAACTCAGCCAAATCATTCTCTTCCAATGTGAGCATGATTCTAAACCTCCATGATGTATAATTGGAAACTCCCTCGAGTCTATCCTCAATCTTCAAACCACCATCTTGACTAAGGTAGAGATAGACAAAGAAATATCGAGAAGAGAATAGAGTATCGCCGTAAGAACAAATCTAATCATGAACTTCTCAAACCTACTCTGATACCATGTTAATTTTATGATCAGATTTAAATGCACATAAATTAATTCAAAATCAAACACAAGACACAGCAGATACCCTAGGAAAACCCTCCTTTTGAGGGAGAAAAACCCAGCCAATAATATCTCTTATATTATTGAATCACAATAAGAATGTCTCCTTTACAATAGGCCAATAAGAAGGCCAACAAGAAGCATCACAATCTGATACAAATACTGAAACTGATAGATACAATCTGCTAATAAAGATCTCAGTCTTCTATACAAATATCAATCTGCTCTAGAGACAAATTCGCACTTGAAGAACTTAAACTTGATATGAATATGGAATGAACTGAATGCTTGACAAAGAGAATGCCAATGAATATATATACAATATCAAGAGAAGGATGTGACTCTTCACCATCAGGTCGGCCAGCATAGAGAGATATACTTCCATAGAGACGCATCCAAAAAAAGTGATAAGTCGGCCTCCTCATAAATCGTGTCTCCTTAATAATCGAGCCAGAATTAAATATAATTAATATTTGCCAAAGGACGTGATTCTCCAAAGGATACGATCACAACAATTAAATAGACGAAGGCTATTATTTAATTGTTCTTTGTGTGCACAATTTGGGCTGGAGTATGAGATTGACGCTGCCATAAAACATCAACACACCTTATGTTGAAAAAGTTGAGCAGTAAAGACACATTGGGTATGTGAGAATCATGTTCAACATAGGTTTTGGCGGTGTATAGAGATGCAATTAAATTTGATTGCCTTAAGATATACGAATAAGATATTCAATTGTTCGTACATCCCACAATAAGCATATTATAACTTATGAAGAAGCCATTTGCATGCTTAAAGTAATGGACGAACGGTTCAATGGAATTCGTAACTTTGTACTTATGGATTTTGGTACTTAATGACCAACGTGGGATCTTCAATTGTCGGTTTTTTAAATGTCAATAATGCAGAGAGAGTATAAATTGATGAAAGGAAAGAAGAGTATGCTAACCAGGAAAAAGGTTAACTTCAGCTAGGTCGGTTATTTAATTACCTAAGGAAAAAGCAAGAGGGTTAATCAACTACCCCAAAAGGAGATTATATTAAAAAAAATTGAATGGGAACAGAAGTTTACAATTCTGTCAAAACTATGCCATCTTTTAAGTATATTAAATATATTAGATATCCTTTCCTGTAAAGGGCCTTTTCTATCTTTGAAACAGTGTCTTTTGTTCTTCGATTCAGACTTCTATATGTTGTTTCAAGACTCTTATTGATTGGAATTGGATGATATACATTCACTGACTTAATAACTGCAAGAAATATACCACATATTTAATCACTGATGAATTATTGATTTGCATTGTCTGTATTTATTTATTTAGATTAATTAATCATATTATTGGAATTGTTTAATTGCAATTTTTTTTTGGTGCACGGCATGAAAGACATTTGTGTTGAGCTGGGTGAGGATTAGAAGATATGTATGCCCTCCATTTTATGAACTTCCTGTTGGAGTATAGTCCCTTCTGTAGCTGATCTTTTTTAATACTGCACTAAATAGGTATGAGTACCGATGGGCAGATGGCGTCCAAATAAAGAAACCTATAGAGGTATCGGCACCGAAGTACGTGGAATATCTAATGGACTGGATTGAGGCTCAGCTTGATGATGAATCGATTTTCCCCCAAAAACTTGGTAATTGGTGATCTCATTTATCAGCTTCCTAAGGAAATCTTGTACATGGTTTCCTTCTACCTATATCAAATTTGCAGTTATAAAGCTACTCTCATATTTTTTGTTTATTAAATAGGTGCACCATTTCCTGCAAACTTCAGAGATGTTGTTAAAACAATATTCAAGCGACTTTTCCGTGTATATGCACATATCTACCACTCCCACTTCCAGAAGATTGTGAGTCTGAAAGAAGAAGCACATCTTAATACCTGCTTCAAACATTTCAGCCTCTTCACATTTGTAAGTTCTATTTGTGTTCTTTGTTTACTTATTTTAATTTTTTGCAATACAGCTAAAACTTTGATATTAGTTTTTGAATGGATTCGAGGCTTCTGTTTTTATTGTCATTTAAGAAATGGAAGAACAGTTCCTATTTTTAGTTAGATGATTTACTTAATTGGAGTTAATTTTAGCCCATAGCATGTTTTTTTTTTACTTATACAGTTCAAATTGTTTTCTTTTGATGCAAATTAATGAGCCTCCTTCAATGTTCACTTTCCTAATTGTCTTCTGCTCACATAACTTTGTACCTTCATATAAAGCTTTAAACTCTGCCTCATTGTTGGAGCCAAGCTGGAGTTTTTCCAAAACTGACCATATGAGGAGTCCTGCCTCATCCTTGATAATGCAGCCTGCACCTGAGACCCTGGGATCACGTCTTGAGGCCCCACTGAAATTCATTTTCAATCTACCTCTATGAGGGGTCAAATTTTATTTTTATTATATAGTATATATTTAGGTTTTAATATTTTTCATTAGATTTTATTTAATTTTTTTAACTTTATTATGAAAATTTAATATTAAAGTTTTATACATGTTTTATTTAATTATATTATTTGGGCAATGCAATTGTTTGAACTTCAAATATGAATTTGGGTTTGTTATTTATCGATTATGTATTTCTACATCTTATATAATTTTGAAAGCAATTTAGTAATTGTTATCTATTTCAATGTTTTTGTGAATTTATTTCTTATTTACAAAGAATATATCTATATCTATTCGTTGAACTTAATAAATTGTGTTTAAATGACAAACTGTTTTTGAATTTTAACCTTGCGAAACACAAATAAAAAACCTTGTGACTTAGATGCCATAAACAGAAAGGTTGGAGGTAATAATCTTCTTACATTTGGCTTATTTTTCAACCTGTTCTCCAGAGACTTTTGGAGTGAAAAAATCCTTGTTAAACACTAGAGGAAGCTTACTTCTATTTTTAAAATTTTTGCTAACTGACTATCATTGAACTTGACAGTTAAATGCATTTACCATCCTTTCTGAATCAAACATATTAGTAGTACTCATACACCTTGTAACACCTTCTCTCAACCACCGTAATGTAC
>VDFB02288109.1:0-36308 GCA_007258455.2 Sequoia sempervirens | reverse complement strand
TTTAATGTCAAACTCAGGAACGTGAATAGTGACCCGTACGCCCAGCCGTGAGACTGCCCAACCATGAGAGTGACGTGCAGAAAATGGAAACGAAATATATATATATATTTTGACGCACTTATAAAGTCAGAGATTAGTGTGTTGCTCTTGAAGTCCAGCCTTCCTCGTGATTTAAGTTTCGCAGAGTACAAATGCTGTATAAGAATTTTTTCCTGCAATTTACCCTGGATAGAGCTCTCAGTGAAGAATTGAGATGTTGGTGATCTCAATTCAGATTGAAACTCCGATATCCATATTCATAGAAATAAAGATCCCCATTTTTTGGGAAATAAGAGTTTAGCTTGGATATCCATAGAAATACGAATTAGGCCGCAGATCCCCATTTTTGGGGAAATAAGAGTTGATCTTCAAGTTCGAAGTCATGGATGAGAAGTTATCCAACCGACTTCCAGAGTAAGAATCGGCTTTTGAATTCCTAAATTAGCCGATGATTTTGTAAGACACGATATTTACTTACGCTGTCAGATTTTATTAAACTCAAAAGGAACTGAACTGCTTTTTAGCATCTGAGACGAGCTTAGTGTAACTAAAATTAGGTTTTTTGTCGGCTACTCACAGGAATATTAAAATCGGGGCTTTCTTTCTGAAGTTTTAGGCACTAACTTCCATGGTTTTCCACATGGTGCTAATTTGTTAAATTGTTGTTCCAGGTTCACTACTGGTCAATAACCTACAATTTATCCTGCTTCGCGCGAAATCCCGCACAAGGCCTGTGAAGAGATAGCTTCCATAAATCGTGTAGATTTGTTTATTGTGAAGAAGGCCGAATGTGTGGTATATACATCTTCCTTTCTCTGTATACAGAAGATGAGAATATGGTCTTCGACCAAGTAAGTATACCCATTAATCTCGTTCATTTGTCAATCTCATAGAATCCAGGGCCTCCCAATTCTCATTTGTGCTAGCATTCTTATGGACTATTAAGCCTTGAACAAGGCTGTACCCCAAACAATATATATGCATTTTTTCTGATTTTTGTAACATAATATGATGTTTTAATTTTCTGATTTAATATTTCTATTCAAACCTTAGTTTGCTGATGCGAATTTCTGAGTGTATCTATTAACACATATGTTCATTTCAATAACACCCAGATTTATAACAGATTTGTTTGACCATGAATATATATGAAAACCACACAATAAGTACCTGATTTGCTGCTACAAGTCAGAATTAACTAATGATGCAAATACAAATGCAATGGGTTCCAAACATGCCCAACAACATATGGAAGTCTGCTGTCATGAAGTAACCCCAATTCACGCAATGAAATATCTTCCTACTCTAACCTTAGTTGGGTGAAATTGCTCCAGCCACAAAATGCAACTATTGGATGAAGAAACAACTCTAAAACCCTACCAAAGGAGTGCACTGGCCTGCTGGTCTGCTAATAGGGTTTGCAACCCTAGAAATCTTAAGAATAACCTCCAACTTGCACAATTGGCCCCTTCAACTAAATGCCTAAATACTGATGCAGAAAAAAAAATGTGATCCTAACAAGAATCATCATTGAAGCCCATGTGAACCTCCATCATCATGAAGTCTTCAATTGAAGAAGCTAGGGTTTCGTCCAATTTCTTCTATATTCATAAGGGTTTTGTCCTTATAAAAGTAGAGATAAATTCATTGATGATTCAAATGCCTTCAATTGACCTTTATATTTATATCCAACCTCCTTATGCCTCTCAATTTGGCTGACCTAATTTGGATGCCAAAATTCTAATTTAATTTTGTTTTTCTCCTTGCATTTAAATATATAAAATATATTTTTGACCTAAAGTATTAAGAAATTAAATGTTATTTTGACTCCTTTTGAACACCAAGACTAAAAATAACAAAATATTATTTTTGCTTAATTTTTCTTTATTCATTTTGAAAAGACATCACATGTTCTTACATTCCTAAAAATATACTTTTCATGCCCACTTGTAGTTCCAAATCTAATTCTCTTCTAGTTGATGTCTATGGTTTGTAAGATATTTGAATGGTTAGAATTTAGACCAACATATTAGGGTTCTTCAATTTTACATGTATCTTAGGGCTGGTACTCATCCATACTTTTTTTTCATCAAATATAAACATTTGAACTAAGAAACCTTTTCACAAAACTTGCAAGGTATTCTACAATCACCTTAAGCCACTGGACTTGTTTCATGGAATTGTTGACCTTATCTTTCACCTGAGTTTAAGGCATAGAAAACAAGGTTCCAGATGATATTTATTATCACTTCGTCACATTCAAGAAATCTGTTAGTTGAGAACTGAAATTCATGTCCTATGAAAGCAAGGAACCGAAGTAGCACTTGTCATCCTGAAAACAGCAATGATAGACACTAATGAAATGTGTCGTGTTGCTCCAAAGTCTACACAAAGCTATCTGATTAAAAATGATATTTTCCAATCATCTATACCTATTTTATTGGTCAATTCTTTTGACTTTTGTTTGCCATGCTTAAAATTTTGCAATTGCAAGTTTTGTATGTTTAGAAAGCAATTTCCCCGTTTAATACAAAAGAATTAAATTTATGTCTAGTTACACATGGAATTCGAAATCAATCATTGGTGTTCTTAAATCCCATATATTAGATAACCCAGCTTAATTGTCTGTCCCAGATGAGCAGTTCTATGAGTTTGAAAAGGGAACAAGTTGTTATGTTTGGTTTTCCTTTTGTTGGAGATGCTAGTCTTGGGGAAGTGATTCTTGCACCATCTGAATCAATTCCTCAGATTTTTCCTGTGATTTTGCCTCACTGGGACACCATAATAGGCAAAGCTTCCATGGTAAGATCACGTCCACTTGATCAAGAGGCTTGCAAAACTCTTCTTAAGAATGTCCCGCAACACACATCTACAATAGCAAGCAATGACAGTGGAGAATGTGGTCTTAGAAATGTGTATAGAGCCATTGATACTTACGTGGTCTATTCAACCTATGATGCGGCTTGTATTGGAGACCCTGAAGCTGTCTTGAAGATGCTCCATTCTACTATGCAGTGCAACGAAGGAAAGACTTTTGACGAAATTGCAAGTGTCTGTATCTCGGAACACACCGATTATGGCAACATGTTGGAGTGTATCACTGAACACCTACTTAACTCAATCACAATGGGAATCACAAATCCCATTTCAGACTCTTCCTATGAGATGGGGATAGCACTGCAATTGGAAGCAATGAGTATGGAGGCTCAGGTAATCTCATTATTTCTACTTATTTGTGCATAGATGATAGTCACATTGCTCAGGCTCCACAAAACATACACAAAATCTTCAAACCTTAATTTAATATTTATTGAATATTAACAATGTGTAAGGTAAATGGTAAGAAATTCTCTTGTGGGCCATGTTTTGAGCCTTGCAGGAGTAAACTGTGTTAGTATTTTTGGATGATATTTCGTAATCTATCATTAGGATGATAAGGAGTAAATTGTGTTAATATTTTTGGATGATATTTCGTATCTATCATTAGGATGATAAAAGTGACTAATTTAGTATTCGTAATTTACAGATTGTCTTGGAAGTGAGAGTTATGTTTCAGAGAGTGTGAGTGAAAGGTAACTGTTGTAACTTATAATAATAAGGAAGTGTGGGTGAAAGATAATTATAACTTATAATAATACGATAAGGGAGTGTGGGTAAGAAATAATTATTAACTTATAATTATATGATAAAGAGGAAAAAAAGATTGAAAATCAAAATTAAGACAAATAATAAGTTTTTTATTTAAAAGATAAATTAATTATAAAGAAAAAGAATAATACTAAATAATGATAATCAGGTTAATGATAGTAGTAATTTTTATAATAATAAAAAACAAGGAGAAATGAGAGAAAACAAGGGTGTGGATAGGTAGGACACCTGACAACAAAAGAAACCATGAAGAACTTGGAACCTCAGGATCTGGGTTTAATTAGCTAATGAATGATAGGATGCCACACATTAAAACTCTATGAAGTTTAATTCTGCCAATCAGAAAAATATACAGTGCATGTGAACTATTAAGTATTTTATTATCATGCTTTTGCATGTGAGAATTTTGAGATTTTACCTTTATTTCAAGGGAGAATTTATTCAGTAGATCTCTCCTCTAAATCAAATTTTCTGAGTGTGGGAACTTAATAACTTTAAGAACACATCAACAACTTAGAAATAGAATCAAAGAAATATGCTACACAGAGATCAACAGCTTGTATTTAAAATTCGCTCCCTTGTAGACCTCTATCAAACTCCATTTTATCAGTTGTCATTTGCCTTTAATTTGGCCAGATTTTGTAGCTGCTTGGTTTTCGGCACCTCCTGGGCTCAAGTTTGTCTGGACACTTACATTGGTGACATGATTTTTATGCAAAATGTTCATGCACTTGCCCTCAAAAAGGTGGAAGAGGAGAAAGGCACTTTTAAGATGGATATTGAAGAAGTATTTGCCATACTGAGCAAGAACCAAAATGCCATGGCAGAGTTGGAATATTGGCTTGAACTTTGTAAGGTCGTAGGCATCGGCAGTTATGATTATTTCAAATTCCTAAACGACCAGAAGAAATTGAGAATAGAAATGCTTCGAACATCTCTGAAAACATTTGGGGATTGGATTGTTGATATGGTGGATAAGCCCGAATTGCCCGTTGACATCGAATTCCAAAATAAATGTATCAGTGATGACACTGCCTACAGAAGACTTGTGGAGTCTGTGGATAGTGCAGACTACTATGGCAAACAGAAGGCAGTGACAGCTATCTTTCACAGGGGATTAGACCATACTGCCACAAAATCCTAGAAAAATGACTGAATGAAAAATAACAAACTGGTATTAGAAGAGACGAGAATGTTCATTTGTGGTTTTGTTTTTAATTGTTTACTAAGTTTTGGGTGTTAAAAAAGTTTTTTTTTTTTAATTCTTTTTTTATTAGTGATTATAATTTTTAATATTTAAGATCTTATTGCAAAAGGGAAAAAATAGTTATTCGCACTTATATAATATTTATAATTTATTATGATATCATTTAAATTTCATATTATAATTATTTTTATTTGTTTTTAAATGATATAATATTTTTTTTTTTAAAATTTATACAAATAATATAATACTTATCAATTAATTTATTCTTTATATTAATATTTTTAATTAATTTTTATTTCTAATATTTAATTTCTTTTTCATAATATTAAACACTTTAAATATCTTATTTATATTTGATTGTGAATTATTAATATTTTTAATAATTTTATAATTTATTGTTACAATTTTAACTTTATATTTTAAAATTGAATTTTAACATTATTTTTTATTTATTTTAATTCTAACTTTATATTATTTATTATTAAGAATTTCTCATAATTCAATATTATGTTTTATATGATATGTACACTTAAATAATATAATTATTATAAATATTAACTGATTGATTTTAAAAAAATTTCATTATAGTTATTAGTTCTTGCCATGAACTATTGAACTATAGGCATGACTAGAACTTAACTAGTTACTAATAATTCTCTTTTTAACCAATGAGAGCTCAAACATTTTTTTTGTTTGATTTTTTTTTATCTATTATCAATGTATACAATATGTGTGTTCATAAAAACTCTACCTTAAATCAAGGAGAGTTCTTGAAATCATCACCCTTTATTGTTTTTAATGTCAATCTTCAAATTTGAAGAAAAGCTAGTTTATTTTTTAATATTTATTGTATAATAAATAAACTAAAATCTCTTAATAACCTCTCCATATTAACACATCCACTAAACACATAACTATTCGTATTTAAACTAAAAGCTTTTAATAACCTTGAGGCAACGAATGGAATTACACAACTGACAAGAGTGGAGTATGTAGTTCGAATGGTGATTAAATGATAAAATTTGGAGAATTTTTTTGAGTTGAAGGATTTCAATAGGTAGAATTTGAGTTCTACATTTTATTTCCTTTATCTTTTTTTCCTACTGCTTTCCTGCAACAAATTTGTTTGAATCTCCCACAGGTTGTGCCATCGGTAATCTAATCGTACTCAAATTTCTCTTAGCAGATTTTCTTAATTAAATTTGAGAATATTTTATACATTTGAGGATGAAATCAGCGAAAAGCAATATGCTAACATGAATTTCATCAATTTGGAAAATCAATGGTTCAAAATTCTTGTAGCTCAATGGAATCATTTATATTTTAAGTGAGGCATAAATTTTACTTTTACGATTCACTGTATTTTCAAGATAGTTAATCTACGTAAATTTTGGAAATCTTATGAATTTATTTTGATAATGCTAGATGAAATGAGAATTGTTGAAAGATTTGAAGAATTTTCTTTATTTTTTACATGATAGTTTTATGAGAGGAAATAGATAATGGTATACCACATTTCATTGGATTAACTGATTGCAGTGAATTTTACATAGCTTTGAGTTTTCTGAATTTGTAGCCAAGACATTTTGCTGGCAAGTACGTGAATCTCCTCCATAGTTAGACTTAGGAAAAAAAATAGTGTTTACTTCTAAGAAGATAGTGCATAATTTCTTTTTGCATTTTTATGATTAAATTAAATATTTTGGCTTCGTGCAACATATATGTTTTAATCAATAAATTGTGGTAAATTTTTGAATAGTATGTATTAATATGCAGGAAGAAGAAGTGAATAGTGGAGTTCACAAGAATTCATAGGAAGATCCTTTAAAAACATTGGAGTTATTTCCTTTACGCAGGCTTGCAACTGGTTTGTGGGTTGCCTTGTTGATTTCAAATTGGTGAAAATTTACAATTTTGAGGGCATTGCACTCTTAAGTGTGTTGAATGCACTATTGCATCCAATGCCAACACATTTATCATGTTTGATTAAGTTTGAACCTGGGGTGCTGTTTTCAAATACCAATAATGTTCATCAGTTGAACTCATTCCATCTCATCCATTGGTTAATACTTTTTCATATAATTTTCCTTTTAAAGTATGTCTTGTCATCCCAGGTTAGTTTAATGATTTTATTGTTTTTGTGGTTTTATTTTTTTATTTTTTATTTTTTAAATTAGTCATAATATTTATCACAATAAATGGAATTTATGTTTTTGACTGATTTAATGAGGATTTTGTATTAATTTTTGATAAAAAATTTTGTTGCTCTCTATGAGATTGTAGGCCATTTTATTAAGGTCTGCTATTGTTTATTTATTTATTTTAATAATATTTATTACTATTCTATTATAAGATTGTTGTCATCGTATTATGATGTTGTTATGTTCTCCAAAGTTTGTATATGATATTTATTTTATTGTTATGTACGAGGCTGGTCTGGAATGTTGTGTAGTTTCTAGGCTATCTTTTTATTTGCTTATGGTTTGACATAATATTTATGTTCATCTTTTAGGAAAGTTAGGTTGGGTTTGGCATTAGTGTTGTGTTTGTTGATTTGTGATTTGAAAAGTTTAAAAACTCAATTTATGTAAACCTTTTCGAATAGTATAGTGAATGATGATATCTCTCGACATTTACTATATAGACTATGTAATAGGATATATACGCTAGTTTATAAAAGTAGAAATAATGACCCAATTAATACAAGCACCTCCAAATTGATATATTGATGTATTTTAGATAGATATATACTAAATATAAAATAAATAAACAATTTATCTTCATTTAAAAATAAATAAATAGTATAATCTATTTATGTCTTTTTAGATAGATATTTCAGATATGTAAGATATCTATATAAAATTTAAAGCAAATAAATAATTTGTTTTTAAATTTTAAAATAATAAAATACAAATAAAATGTATAATCAATTTTTTTTACTATATTTATTGCTTCCATACTTTAACATAGATTTATCTAAGATATCTATATATTATTAAATACTTTTCTTTAGAAAAAATGTACTTTAACATTGCAAAAGATAAATATTTAATTTACTTTAGAAGTAATAGAATATTCTTTACCATGTTAAATATTGTAACAATTTTAAAACTATTCAAAACATTTACAACCACTATCCCAAAATGTACTTTAAGAAAAAAAATAGCAAACATTCCATACATATCCATATGTTGTACAAAATAGATATCAAATGCAAGGAAAAGACTCAACAATCTGAGCAAATTTTTTACCCTTGGAGAAAGTAATCAACACCTAAACACTCTCCAAGCCTTTATATATAAGATTATTCACCCTAGCATTTTATTCATAGAATTTTGGCTCTAGGAAAACTACCAAGTGGTATTCAAAACCATTGATGCGTCCAATTGACACATGTTCATTTCTCAACATTCAAACAAGAGTTACACATGAATTGTACTCACTCTAGCTTCTCCAAGATGCACTCATCCTTTTCAATACATCTTAAATTCAATAATTTTTGAGTCTTGAAGGGGACCATCTACAAACAACATTAGAATGTTAGCATGTTTAACTAGTGTGCCAACATTACAATAATATTTCAACATTATAACTAAGACTTGCAAGATGTACAACATACTTAGTCCTAATATTATTGAGAATGGAATGCCTCAATGCCTCAACTGAGAAAATCTGCCTAGTACAAATTAAATAATAAAAATATTGAGATCTAATGGACATGATAAGCCTTACAACTCTAACTCAGGGTAATTGGCCTAAGAACTTATGGATGTTGTACTTAGTAACTTTAATATCTTTAGTGTCTTTTAGGGGACATGTATTTAATGCAATGCGATAAAATATTTGCAACTGCTTTATCCTAGTGGGCTTTGTTTATTTGATCTTTTAGTCCATAAATTAGATCACGATATAATTTAGCATGTATAATTGTATAGTAGCAACATTGTGGATCTTGGTGAGCTTTGATTAGACACAACTCAGAATTGTTTTCCAATTGGTTTGTGTGTTAAGCTGGAACTAGAGTTGAGGGTCCTTGTTTGGAACTATGGTTCTCTCTGCCCTTGTTCCCCTCCTCCATTGAAATTTATTTGTTGAATATATGAGCTATTCTTGTTTGTGTTTTTTTGCTAAGAATGGGGCTATATTTTTGCTTGGTTTGTACTTTCTTATGTTGGGGCTATACTGTTGCTTGGTTTGTACTTATGTTCTATGTCCATTAGTTATTTGAATCCTGAAATCAAGATTGTAAAGTGCTTTGTGCCCTGCCATTAGGTCTAAATCTATCATAGGATTTCTCACCAATTAGATGTGCTTTCCACCAAGCAGTTACTTATTATTTGTGACATTGCTAAAATTTATCAAACACAACTAATTAAAACACAACAATTCTATTACTATTTGGCAAGAACTTCACTACCTGCAACTCTTATTAGTTCCTACCAAGGAACTATAGGCACGCCTGTTGTTTAACTAGTTATTAATAAATAACTTTCCAACAAATGAGAATTCATTCTATTTTTTAATTTAACAAATATTTCTCTATTGATAAAGTACATATGCAAATTATATAACAAAACATATTTTAGAAATGATTTTTCTTAAATTTAATTGGTAGGAAATTTTTTCCCTATAAGGGCAATTTATACAGTTCCATAATCATAATGGAGATAGTAGTGATAGATGGAAGCACAAGGCATCACTTGCTCATTGAACATGGTCTATAAAACTAGAACAGTTATCAAACGAGATGCTATTTCACTTTGGACAATTATCATTCAAAGCTAGACAGTGAAATTATCCCATGTTTCTCCCAAAACAAGTCTTTTTCCATGTGAACCTGAGCTACGAAGGGTTAGACACTGGAGCTAGGATTTTATCCTTTATATTTTAATATTGCATATTTTTAAAAAGTTTTCTTAGAGTTCTTTTTAGGTTTTCATACTTTCAATTTTCTGTTTAGGTTAGGGCACTCCAACTGTATCTTGTCATACATAATGAGGCATGACAATGGTTCTAGTTGAAGAAATGCATACATTAAAAGGTATTGCTTTTATAATCTAGTGTCACCATGTAAAATCACCCCTTTATTCCACTATACGTTACAATGTCTTGATTAATAGTGGGGCTAGCCACAATTTCATTGATGAGAGGTTGCACTCACTCAGAGAGTACACACAAAATTATCAAACTATGGAATTGAAGTTCAAATCCAATGTAAATGAGGTAGTCCTTTGTGGCCTTTTTACTGGAGGCCCCATGGTGGTGTCAACCAAGCAAATGGAGAGGGCTTTGCATAGAGATCAGGTGGTTTGGGCAGCTGTATGCTTATTACAGATATAGGGCCTTCCAAAGAAGGAAAATCTTTTCATGTGGACATTCAACCCATCTTGGAGAATCATAGTAAGGTTTTTGACGATATACCTAATGGTTTACCTTCGAAGAGGAGTTTCCAACATGTGATTGAGCTTGAAGAGGGGAAAAACAATCATCACTACCTCCTCCCATCATCCACGAGAATATAAGGAGGAGATTGAGAAGACAATTAAGGAGCTACTTGACATGGGGCATATATGCCCAAGTTCCAAACCTTTTGCATCATTAGTGGTTTTGGTCAAGAAGAAAGATGGGACACTAAGGATGTGTATAGACTATAGAGCACTCAAGAAGAAGACAATCAAGAACTGCTACCCAATTTCCAGGATCAATGAATTGTTAGATGAGCTCCATGGTCCGGTATACATCTCCAAAATTGATTTACATTCAGGGTATTGCCAAAGAAGGATGAGAGAGGAGGATGTGCACAAGACAAATTTCAGGTGCCATTACAAACATTATGAGTTTTTGGTCATGCCTTTTGGATTGACCAATACCCCCTACCTTTCAGCCATGCATGAATCGGGTATTCATTGTTCAATTGAGGAAATTCGTATTGGTTTTCTTTGATGATATTTTGATCTATAGTAGGAAATGGGAGTATCATTTGAAGCATATAGATGAGGTACTCAACATTCTCAAGCAACATTCATTCTACGCTAAGGTAACCATATGTGAATTTGGGATGACTGAAATTATGTATTTGGGCCATACAATTAGTGCTCAAGGGGTGAGTGTGGATGAAGAGAAGATCAATGCAATCCAGGATTGGCCTAAACCAAGGACCTTGTCACAATTGAGAGGATTTGTGGGCTTATGAAGGTACTATAGGAGGTTTGTGAAAGGGTTTTCACAACTTGTAAATCCATTGACCAATTTGACGAAGGGGGCATTCTCATGGAATCCTACAACACAACAAACTTTTGACAAGCTTAAGGAGGTAATGAGCTCATGCCCTGTTTTGGCTATACCAAATTTATCACTTATGTTTGTACTTGAGTGTGATGCTTCAAGAGAGGGCTTTGGGGCAGTTTTGATGCAAAATAGACATCCTATAGCATGTGAGAGTAGGAATCTCAAGGATTCAAAGAGGGGCTTCTCTATCTATGACAAGTAGATTCTAGCTATCATGCATGCTCTTGCAAAATTTAGACAATACTTGGTGTGTGGAAGGTTTGTAGTCAAAACATATCATAACAGCCTCAAATTCTTCCTCAATTAGCGTGACTTGAATGATAGGCAGCAAAAATGGGTAAGCAAGCTTCAAACCTATAATTTTGACATTGAGTATGTGAAGGGAAAAAACAATGTGGTGGCTGATGCAATCTCTAGGAAGCCTTATTTTCTATTCTATTTTTGACATATTTGCTGATTGAAAGCCTGCCATTATGGTTGAATATGTCAAGGATTCCTTTGCTATTGACATTTTAGATGAGAAGTTGATGACCTCATACTCTACAAAGATCATGTGTATCTTATGCCAAAATCCAAGATAAAAGAGCAGATTTTGAGAGCATGTCATGACACACCCCCTACGGGTCACCCGATTTCTACAAGACATACAAGAAAGTAAGAGAGCATTTTTCATGGAAAGGACTAAAGAATGATGTATTGTAGCATGTCAGGTAGTGTTTGGTGTGCCAACAAAGCAAGACTGAGCATGTTTTCCCAACTGGTTTGTTGCAGCCCTTCCATCCCAAATCAAAAATAGGAAAGCTTCTCTATAGATTTCATTACAGGGTTGCCTAAGGTGCAAGGTAAGGATTGTATTTATGTGGTGGTTGATAGGCTTACGAAGTTTTCTCATTTTCATGCCATTCCTTCAAATTATAAGGCTCCACAAGTTGCTGATCTATTTTTTAGAGAGATATTTAGACTTCATGGGCTGCCCAAGAACATTGTGAGTGACATGGACAATAGGTTTATCAGCTTGTTTTGACAAGAGATCTTCTATTTGACCCACACGGAGTTGACTCCAAGTACGAGCTACCATCCCCAAACAAATGGGCAAATTGAGATAGTGAATAAGTGGGGTGAAGGCTACCTAAGGAACTATGTCATAGGGCAGCAAACAACTTGGATTAGTGGCTGTATTTGGGGGAGTTTTGCTACACCATGCATCATATGTCCATAGGTATGTCACCTTTTAAGGCTCTCTACGGTTATGATGCTACTTCATTGATGGATTTGATCCTTACTGATAGTAGGGTCCCTAGAGCAAGGGATGTGGTGCTACAAAGTATAGATATTTTGAATGATCTCAAGGAAAATTTGTAGCATGCTCAAAACCAACAAAAGATGTATGCAGATTGACATACAATAGAGAGAGTTTTTGAGGTAGGCGACATGGTTTACTTGAGGTTGCAGCCATAGAAACAATTTACCCTCAAGGGGAATGGTGTGAAAAAAATGAAACCAAGGTTTTATAGACCCTATTGGACATCAAAATTCACAACATCTTCCATGTATCATGCCTCAAAAGAGCCATTGGATAGCAAGTCTCACCTTCAGTAGAGCTGTCCCCTTTTGATGATGAAGGCAAATTGATACTTGAACCCGAAATAGTTTTGGATGTGAGAGAAGAGGCTAAGGAACAAGGTGATTCTAGACTACTTGGTGAAATGGAAGAATCTACCTGTTGAGGATGTGACATGGGAAGGAGTGGAGATCTTCAAGCATCCAAATCTAAGATTGCTTAAGTGTAAGCAACATCTGAGCGGGGAGGACTATCATGTCCCCAACTCTAAGTTAGGCCTATTTTCATTTGGGTGGGAAAATAGTGTTTTTAAACACTAAATTTAAATGTAAATTTATTAAGTATTTAAAATAATATTAATATTATATAATAATAAATGATTTTTAAATAATAATGAATTTTGTTTTTGGTCATGGCCTACCCATTTGGGAAGGCACCTAAATTGCATATATATTTTTGAATCATTTGTTTGAGGAGGGTATCACGGTTGGACATCAATCTTATGATTTTGTTAGAGACGAAAACCTCTGCAATTCATGACATGGTAGGACGACACCCCTACCTTGTAATTATGATATTCTTTCTGCACTCGCACAAATGTATGGTTTGCTAATTCTATTCCCTCTTTACCAGATTGGATCGACTATTGGAGGAGGACAAGGAATAAGGTGATTAACAGACAATGGTGGCGGAGCCACAGGCTTACGCCACCTTGTGGTCAACTCCGCGATCTATAGCACGGGGCAGGAGTTACTAGTTGCAAACTTTCCATATCTTGCCGATCAGCTATATGCATTGCACCATAGTGGAAGTGCCACTTTAAGGCGTCAACCTAAGCAAGCCATTCATTTATTGCTAGTGCTTGAGCCATACTCGCAAACTTCCTAGAATTTGAAGTTTCGTCATTCCACATCCTTGCGACCAGCGTTGAGACACTTTCACATTGCATTGCTGGTGAGCATAGACATTTTCTATTGTCACAGGAATTGTAATTGGATCTATAACTGTCATTGGTGTGTTTATAGGGCATAGTAGACTCCATACTTGCTTGTGGACAAGTCGGACTCTCCTTTAGAGATATTGCACGTAAGTCTAGGTTTGAACTTTCAGTGTTCTCTGTGAGCAGCCTTATTACTATGAGTCGTGTAATTGAAATACATTAGATCTGAGCATTGGTTATTGAGATTTGTGTATTAGTTTCCTCATGTTATTGTTGTAAGTCTATTCACCTGCTGATATAAATCTGAGTGTGAAATTGCCTTCTGTTATCATTTATTGTTTGTGACTAGCCTTCTCTGCACAGTTAGTGTCAAAGGAAGCTTGCATGTCCTTAGCAAGTTGGCAAGAAGGCGTAGTAGAGGTAGCATTAGGAGATGCATACCCTAACCTAGGATGGTCGATATGGAAGGATGGTTGCTCATGAGGTGGAGTGGAAGGGATATAATCTTGGATGTCCTCAATAGAATCATGATCAAAGAGTGGATCATCATAGATATCATGATCAAACAAAGGATCATCATGGACATCAAAAGATTGGGATAAGGTGGATGTTGGTGTGGGTTTGATTTGGAAGGCTTGTAACTCATATTCAACAATGCCCAGGTCTTTGATCTTAGTCTTGATCTCCGAGGGAGTACAAGAGGCAGGTAACAATGGAGGATCAATGTATGAAGATGAAGATGGTGAGGTGGTGTTGGTAGGGCAATGCTATGAAAGGCTATGACTATTTTGTAAAAAATTGCAATATTGGAATGGATTTGGATTAGCATGTACAATCACTTTAGTTCCATTGTGGGGGAACTTTATGCATTGATGGAATGTGGATGGAACGACTTGCATGGCATAGATCCATGGGTGGCCAAGGAGGATGTTATAGGAGAGATCAACGTCTAAGATTTGGCAAGTAGTTTTAACTGTTGTGGGTCCGACTTGAATGGGTAGCTTGATAGAGCCTTTAGATTCATGCTCGACGCCATCATATGCTTTTATGGTAATTTTTGTTTGGGGATTGACAACATCATCAAAATATCCTAGTTGTTTTATTAGGCTTAGGCTGCAAAGATTAAGTCCTCATCCACCATCTACAAGGATGTGTTTGATTGTGGTTTTATGGATGTGGGCTTGAATGTGAAGCGGATAATTATGAGATGGATTAATGGAAGACATGTTCATGGTGGAAATGGTGAGGGATTGTGGAGATGATAAGTGTCCTATCATGGCTTGAAATTGAACAAGATCAATGTCATTAGGGACACGGGACTCATGGAGGGATTTTTTGAGAAGGTCCTTGTGGATGGGAGATGTTTTAAGTAGCTCAAGGATATATATTTGTGTTGGTGTTTTGTTCAAGTGGTCAAGGATGCTATATTGATGTGTAGTTTGAGAGGAGGGTGAAGCTCCTTGAATAGCAATTCGACCATGTGGGGTAGTGACAACACAATTAGGCATTTTGATAGTTATAGTGGCTACTTGGGAAGGACTTTGTTCAATGTAGCCAATGACAGAGTCATATGAGATATTGTTGGTGTATGTCTAAGGCACTGTGTTGTATGATGCAAAAGTTTTACCATTGTTATGCTGAGGAAAAGGCTGCTGGTATATACCCAAGTTTTCATTAGGGGATGCATGGCCTTCAATAGAGATATCTCCTCAATCAATAAGATCTTGGATAAAGTTCTTAAGCTTCATGTATGAGGAGGTTTTATGTCCATGAACCCTAGGGTAGTCACAAAATTCATGTTCTTTGTAACAAGAGGGTTTAGGAACATCAGGACCAAGGGGTTTGATGGGTGGCAATTGGATCATGTTGGCTTGGATGATTCTTTTGGAGGATGGTTTTGATTGGTTCACCCAAGGTGATATATTCATGTCTACTATGTCTTTTAGGTTGACCTTTAGGGATAACCACATGTTGTTGGAGAGCTAGATCATTGTGAGATGATGATGGCAGAGGTATTTGGATATTTTAAACATGTTTTGAATCAGTCACACCATCATTGACCACATTTTTGTTTTTATTCCAAAAATGAGAATTGTCACTAGATTGGGTATTATTGTCTTTTCCTTCTTTGTATATCTTGACTAAGGGATTTTTCAATAGCTACTCCTTTTTCTATGATTTCGTCAAAGGAGTGAGCACATTGCATATGAAGATGGAAGCGCAATTTAGTGCTTAAGTTCTCCACAAAGATAGTGACAAGTTCTTTTTCAAGTATGGGCCATGTAAAGTGGCTAGCAAGATGTCTCTGTCTTTGTAAGAATGAGAAGAAGGATTCACCATTCTTTTGTTTAGTGTTGCAAAGATCCATCATGGTGATATCATGTTCTATGTTATAGGGGAAGTGTGACAAATTTATTGGTTAGCTTGAAAAATGTTGTGATTGTCCCATGGGGGAGGTGAGTGAACCAATCAAGGGCTTGTCCACCCAAGCTTCTTGGGAAGAGCCTCAAGAGGTAAGCGTCAAGATAGGAAACCTCTTGGCATGCAATATAGAATTCTTTTAAATGTTCCCTAGGATCTCCCTTTCCCTTGTATTTGTCAAATTTAGACATTTCAAAATTTTGGGGAAAAGGGATCATGGTGATGGATTTGTCAAAAGGATAAGGACATAGTTCTTGGAAGGTATAAGCTTTCTTGTGATGCCCTAGTTGAAGTCCCTTGAGGGTCTCCTTTATTTGCTGCACATCTTGGGCCAAAGTACTTGTGAAATTGAAGAGAGGTGATTGATAGTTGGATATGGGAGTTTGTGAGGATGATATGTGTTGATATTGATAAGAGGACGAAATGGGATTGGAAGATTGAAGATGTTGATAAGAAGATGAGATGGGGTTAGAAGAAATTGGATTTGAGGTTTGGAGATGATATGACGTGTTAGGAGGGATGGGTGTTGAGACATGAGGAGAAGGGATGGAATGTTGAGGTTGTGGGATATGTGATGAATTTTTTTGGGTGTGAGAGGGAATCTTGATATGCAAATGAGATTTAGGATTTATGTATTGAGATGTTGTGGGGGGATTAGAAGAAGATAGAAAATATGAAGGATCATAAGGATTAGAAGAAGATGGAGATATGTAGGATTGTGATGAATAGTAGGTGGGGGTGTAGAAGGAGGTTGTTGGATTATTTGAGATGTGTCAAAATTAGGAGGTAATTTGGCACCTTTTTTTTCTAACATAGGGATATATTGGTCAAGATGCTTCATGATATATCTATGCATCAAGTCCATAGCTTGGGTATCTTGGGAAAAGTACTCTAATGATGTTTGGGAGTCTTGGTCACTTGAATCATGATCATGGATGATGTAGGATGGAAGTGGATTCTCCATGGGGATTTGGTGGACTACCTCCTCAAAGGGTGTATCATGAGATAATGAGGGGACATCTTGAGAGGCCATAATTTGCTTTCTTGCTTGGGACCTTGTGATAGGTATCCAAGAGAGAGACTTAGGAATGATGAGGGGAGATGAAAACGATTAGGAATAGACCTTGGATTTAAGAGGATAGAGATGATAGAATGGATGGAAAGGGGGTAATGATAGAATGGAGGAGACAAGAACAATAGTGTCTCAACCTAACTAGATCCTTGATTGATAATGATGGGAGGTTGCCTACACTAGACTTTGATAATTGCCTAGGCAAGGCTTGGATTTGCTTACTCAAGCTTGGATAATCACTTGAGCAGGGCTAGGATAAAAGATGATTTTGCTTACCTAAGCTTGGATAATCACTTTGGAAAGGCTTGGATATTCTTACTTAGGCTTGGATAATCACCTAAGCAAGGTTTTGATGGGGATTTTGATATCAAGGATTAGGATCTAGATAGACTCTTGACAATATTGATTTTGATAAGATATGATATGGATTATGATTGGATGATACAATAGGTTAAAGATGATAAGGATTTTATATGACATGATAGGATTGAGATTGGATAGGAAGAGAAATGATGAAAGCAATGATGATGATAAGGATGATAAAGAGAGGTTGATAGCTGATAGGACCAAGGTCTAGGAAGGATGGTTTTGATGACTAGATTGTGATAATATATGAAAATGATAGGATGAGGGCAAGATGATAGATTTTTGGATGGATATTATGCAAATGGTTCATGTTTCAAGTGGAATGATGGTTGAGGAAGTGTCTACTAGGTTTGCTCTAAGGCTGCAAAGGTCAAGATTGCAAATTGAGGTCTTAAGATGGTCAAATGACAGTGAAATGACAAAGGTGCAGCTTCAAGTGATAGAGGCACCCGTTCAGGCTACGAAGGAGCAGCTTCAGGCTACAAAGGTGTAGCTTTAGGCTAAAGAGGGGCTACTTCATACTACAAAGGTGCAAATTCACAAAAAACTATAGGGAGACACTTCAGGTTGATGCACGAATGTCAGGGGATGATACAAAAGTGTAGTTTGACAAATTGAGATGGATTTTGATGATTTTTGGTAAGAGAATCAAACAAGAAGACACAATGGTTGACTTGACTTTCAAGGCAATAAGGATAAGTTTCAACAATGCAAGTTGAATGGCTTCACTGATTTTACACATGAAAACATGCCAAGCATGATAGCACAACCTATATTTAGTCAAGTAGGTGTGTTAACTTAATGTAGGAAAAGGAATGGGTAACTAGTGTATGCAAAGTTCATGTATTACCTTTAACCCTTTACCTTAGAAGGAAAAGGACCTACCAAGGAGTATGTCATCTCAATAAGAGAAAGTACATGGTGAGTAATTTTGGGCATGATACTGTACCCTATACCACGCTAAGCAATGATCGATGGTCTTAAAGGCTTTTAAAACAAGGTTCTTAGTGGATATGTGAATGATGATTCTGTCTAATAGTGCCCGAGATTAGGAGGGTCTCTCCTCTCATCACCCAATGAGTCTCGGTGGACCGAGGATCTCGCAACTTGGATCAAACTATTTTGGCTACACTTTGAGTTACAAATTTCACTATCCTCCCTTTATATACCCCACCAAAAAATGTGGTTGAGGTCCTTCTTGAGGTGATCAATACCCAAGTAGGCCTCTAATAGGAAAGACTATACTAGGTGTTTTTGCCACCTAAGATTGCACAAAGCGCAAGGGGAGAGCATACACACAAGCTAGCAAGCCTTGGGATAACACTTAGAACATAAAAGAAATGAAGTAATGTGGGATTTCTGATCTCCAAGATCACACTAAGTGCAAGGAGTGAGCATATGTCCACACACTTAAAAGCACGACATACAACATTCATTAAACCACTAAGCTACTTTAGATGCCTAGATTAGTGGAAATTAAAGCCTTGGATCAACAAATTTGCATCAAACTGTCAGTACTATCAATGATAATGATCTTTGACAAATGTTAAACAATTGTACCACTTGTTAGTTGCTCGAAAATAAAGGTTAGATGAGAAAAATGACCCAAAAACCCTAGAAAATGCAATCTGAAACATAAACACAACTTTACCTGACAGAGGTGCCACTTTAAGCAACAAAAGTGCAACTTTATGATGCAAAAGCACAACTTTGTGCTATAGAGGTGCAACTTTATGATGTAGAAGCACAACTTTGTGCTACAAAAGTGCAACTTTGTGCTATAGAGGTGCAACTATGTGAAACAAAGGCGTAGTTTCACAAACATGGCCTAAAAACAACCTTTGAGAGCCAAAAAACAAGATTTTTGATCAACCTGGTTAGATAACCTACAAAATGAAGCTCTAGGACAGTTGAAAACACAAAGATCTAGTTAAAATATGTTAGGTTATATGCTCAAAAGATATCAAGATGAAGCAAGCCCTAGATCTCCTAAAAATCTTGCAAGAAACCCTAATTTTGCAAAGCCCTAAAACCCTAATTTTTGCAAGAAATAATGAATCAATTTTGCAAAAACAAAGTGTTAGAATGATGTAATCTTTCAAAACAAGTCCTCAAAGATTATAAAAACCCTAGATATAGGTCAAAATGATCAAATGCAATTTTAGAATAAAAGCACAGTTCTGGGTGATGGAGGCACCACTTCATGCAACATAGGCACCCCTTTATGCAACATAGGCACAACTCTATGACATAGAGGCACCACTTCATAGTTTGGGCCCAAAAATTGACATCTGCATCATAAACACTCACAAAAACTTGACAAAAAACATTAAAACAAGGATGGGGTTCCCATCGGGCATGCCAAAATGAAAAGGTTGAGAAAAGATTGAAGGAAAACATAGGAAGATAAAAGCAATACAAAATCACAATACCTTCACCTCGAATCTTTGCTTCTCTCCTTGATGAGAAAAAATGGAGTGCACCCTTATTCCATTTGATTTGCTCTTTGATGTTGATATGTGGATTGCTCAATGCTCTAGCATAACCTTGATATGATTTGATAATAATTAGGATAAGCTTGATTCAATAGAGATTTTGATAGCATATATTTATGATAGCTCAAGATCTTATTCTTTAGGTTGTTAAGAGATACTTGCATTAGGTGAAAATGAAGCACGAGAGCCTCTAGATATATATTCTTGAAGAGGTAAAAACAATGGCTAGAAATGATTGATGATGGATGGCTAAGATTGAAGGAGGATTAGGGTTTGGATCAAGGGTAAAATCATATGACAAGTGTCAAATGATGGATAGGATCTAGGTTTAGGATTGAGATAAGGGAAAAACTCCTTATGGCAGTGGCTAGGATTAAGAGGTTAAATGAAATGAGTGGATAAGATGAAAGGATAATTTGACTTTTGGGTGGGTGTCTAGGTTCAATGAATCTAGAGAAGAAGTTAGTTAGACATGTGAAAGGGACATTTGTCACATGAGGGCAAATTTAGATTATGATCCATGTGAACAAGATAAAAGGCTAGGATTAGATGGACAAGGATAGAGGATAATGGGCAATTAATTTAAATAAATAAAGTATTTATTTAATTAATGGGATCACGATGAAGGAATATTAATTAAATAAATGATAAATATTTATTTAATTAAGGGATTAGGATAAAGATGGGAATGGATGGGAGTAATTAAATAATTAATAGATATTTATTTAATTAATGGCTAAGGATAGGATAAAATTAGGTGTGGTTGGGTAATGTCATAGTTTGGGTGTCTACAGGTTTAATACTTGGTTATAGATTAGGTTCCAAGGCCCTATATTCGCACAAAGTTTAAAATTTGAAATGCAACTTTATCCTATTTTATTTCATATTTTATTATTTATATCTATTTTAAATATTTATTAATTAATATTTGTAAGTGGTATTAATAAACACCTTTGTTAGAAGTGCATTGGGAGGCCAACCTCAAGAAAGAAGGGACATGACATTTTGTGGGTGTTACAATTCTTGTTGAGAAATCTTAATTATGTCTAGTAATGACATTGGGAAAGGTGCCTAGGTAGGGACTGTACATAACATCACAATTCTACCATGCGAAGAAAATAGTTGTTGACCTAGCTGGGATTGGTGAGCATCATTGTTTAGTTGACCAAATGTGTGACCATTCTAGAGGGCACATTGGGAGAATCACAAATTACAACATGAAGAATCTGGATAACTACCCATTCATTGCCCTCTTTGTAAGCTTCTCAGCTTGGAAATGTGCAAGATCCTCATCTACGTAAATCTTGTTTGATATTTATATTGAATACTTTGGTGAGAGATGCTTTGCCTTCAGGTGCTCATTATGAATTAGGATATTGAGAACTCAACTGGTTCTTAAAGGGAGACTATTATACATCCCCTGTTTTATGTGCCATAGATATATTTTTGGCATCATCAATTATATATAGTGTAAATGGTCCCTTTGGTCACAATTATCTTCTCTTGTCTTGCTCTCTTGACAATGGATTATGAAGTTTGATCCAAAATGTTGAGAAAGAAAAAACTTACGTAGTCAAATCCAAAAGATTCTTGCACTAACATTATGGACTGTGGAAATCATATGTCTACAATTATAAATATATGCAAATGTGGCCAAAGAAGTGAGAAATTATAATTGCATGCTAAATATCTGTCATTTTATGGCTATTGTTGTATGAATATCTATCTTGTAGGTTGAGCTTGTGGAGAGGAGAAAATTTTGTCAAAATCTTTGAGACATATTTTGATATTTTCTTTGGATGGGTATTTTTCATTTGTTTGTGCATGATTGTTGTAAAAAGGATCTATATATTTAATTATTTGGAAATAGGTATCTAAGAAACATAGTTGTCAAGACCCATATGAGGTTTGTCAATGAAGCTATGATATGCGGCATTTTTTCATATTCAATATCTTTGTTTTATTGATATCACGTTTGTTGGAATATTTAATTTCTCCCTCCCAAAGACTTACACTAATTGCATATTCCAGCATTTTCGGTGAAAGCATTAATTGCTATGTGTCCAGAACTTTCCCATTCTCTGGAAGCTTCTTGAGGCTTCTTATGAACTCTATGTTTGGAACCTTCTGGCAATCTCTGTACTCCTCTATAAAAGAGGATCGATGTAAAGCTTTTTGTAATGTAAGTAATAGAAATGTGCTGCAGCAAATATTAAGTAAATTTCTGTGGTTGTTTTAGTGTTTGTTTTTTCTCTGCTCTCTGTTTCTTAATATGGTATCAGAGCCCTTCAAATCTTGGGCTGTGGGTGTCCTGTGTCAGCTATGTAAGCTGTAAGTTAAGGGTGAAGTTATTCTAGGCCGGCTGCTATTGGAAGGCCATGGAGTATAATTGGTAGAGGAGCGGCCATCAATCAAAGAAAATGCTACAGATCTTGAATTAAGTTGCTGCTAAAGAAAATAGAACCCGCCAGAGATCTTTAAAGATTCGCAGAAAATGCATTTGAAGACGTAGAAGCAAGTCGCTGCTAAAAGCCGTTGTAGATTGAGAGGTTGCCATAGGGAAGGAGATTTGTTTAGTCGCTGTCCAAGAAGAAGACTATGCATCGAAGGACGTTGATTGCTGTTTTTTGTGCCCCCATCTGGGAGAGGACCCAGTAGTGGAGCTTGTTTTAATAGTTGTGAATGTTTTTTGTTAATATACGTCAATTTGTTTATATAATGCCAATAGTTGCGGACTTTATTTATCCATAATTGTCGTTCTGCATTCTTTGATCTAGTAACATGTGATGCCACATCAGCATGATGTGAATGCACAACTATTGGTCTCACTTTTTTTTTGGGCCTTTTTAGACACCTTGACAAAAAGCATGCTGATGTGGCATCATATTTGATGATGTGGCCCGAAACGAAAGTTATAAGCAGAGGATTCTGCAAGTAAGCTGCTGTAAAAGTGATGATTGAAAACAGGGGATGATTAGGAACCGCCGGCTAAAGTAGCACACCGGGTCCCTCCCACGTCAAGAAGTTCCAAATTGCTGAAAAGTCAACAGCAGCTGTAAGTTTCATTTATTGGTGCCAATGAAGGTTTTTCTAATGCTGAAAAGTTTCTTGCAAATTTATGTTCCTTGCAGCCAACAAAGAATAGACGTTGTTTGAAAGGATAGATTGCAGCATTTGGACGAGCTCTGGGCTGCAATAGTAAAAAAGACTGATTGCATAAAGGTAACTTCTATTTTGTTATAAAAAAGACTGATTGTGTGTGTGTGAGAGAGTGGTAGAGCAAGAATACAAAGTGGGGTAATAAGTTGTTTTGAATATGTGTTTATGAGAAAAAAAAAGGAAGCCGTAGAAAAGATAATGTTACAAAGATTGCTGATTTCTATGTTAAAGTTGTAGTTGTCAAAGTGTTATTAATTTTAAAGAAGAAATTGAAGAAAAGAGTATTGGTGTAAGTGACATCAAGGTGAGTTTAAATTCCTTGAATCAATGGGAAAACTTGGTAAAAGAGTGTTAAAAGAAAAAGAAAATTTAATTTGTGAGAATGATTTTTTAAAGGAAAAAATTGATGAACTTTTGAAAGATTTGTTTCAAGTTGAGGAGAAGAATAAAATACTAGAAGAAAAGTTAAAGGTGTTTGATGAAGTTTTAGAAATTTTGTGGGAAGATAGTAAGAAGAACAAAGAGTTAGAAGAAAAATTAAAATTGTTTGATGAGGTTAAGAAAAATAATGAAGATTTACAAGAAAAGATAAAGAGATTACATGAAGAAAATTGTTCACAAAAAGAAGAAATATCGAAGTTAAAAGAAGAAAATGAATGTTTAAAGTCAAAATCATTAGTTTGTGATGTTTCATGTTGTCCAAAAGATTTGAATTGTTCGGTTGATAAATCAATTGGTTTATGTGGTATTGCTCAAGTGGTTCATGATGAAGAATGTAATAATGAAGATGATCATGTGTCTACAAATCTTGATAATTGTCATGAAAAAAATGTTGTTTTAAAAATTATGAAAAGAATGGGTTACAAAGGTGAAGGTTTGGGAAAACATGGGCAAGGAACAAGAGAGCCTATTCAGCCATTAGTGAGGCCAAAGTATGAAGGTCTCGAGTATGTCACAGGTAAGGAGAATGATACTACAAGTCCAAGATAATTTGTTCAAGAAATGAAAAGTGTTGAGAGTACACATTGGCATAGGAAAGGGCATACCAAGGATAAGTGTTGGGACTTACACCCTTGTAGTGTGTGTGGTTTAAAAAACCATTCTGAAAAAATGTGTTGGAATACAAGTTGGAATAATGAATATATGAAAGAGTGCATGAAAATGAATTGTGGTTGGAATTTTGGAACAAATTGGAAAAAGATGATTTGTATGTTCAAAATGTTGTTCAAGTGTAAATGTTCATATATCAAAGATAATAGAAATCAAGAAAAGCTACATATAAATTTTAAGTGATTTGAAGATCAACTGAAGGTGAAGGTGCATGAAGCCACCAAGATCAAAGTTCATGATTGAGAACAAAATAAAACTAAAATTATTGTGCAGCAAAGTGTAGCAGCCTACTTCCAAAAAAGGAAGAAATTGGATTGCAGATGAGAAGATCAGTGAACAGGCAAGGAATTTGCAAACAAGAAATTTTCAAAAATAGAATTTGAATGTTTGATGATCATCATTGAAAAAGTGATTGTAAATGGGTACCTAACAAGGCTTTAGGCTGGGACCCATCCTTTTAAAAAATAATATAGTGAGTTTGCAGATTTAAAAAGACAAGTTGAAAATGATAAAATTAAATGTGGTCGAAATTAAGGGGGAGTGTTGGAATATTTAATTTCTCCCTTCCAAAGACTTACACTAATTGCATATTCCAGCATTTTCGGTGAAAGCATTAAAGGCTATGTGTCCAGAACTTTCCCATTCTCTGGAAGCTTCTTGAGGCTTCTCATGAACTCTATGTTTGGAACCTTCTGGCAATCTCTGTACTCCTCTATAAAAGAGGATCGATGTAAAGCTTTTTGTAATGTAAGTAATAGAAATGTGCTGCAGCAAATATTAAGTAAATTTCTGTGGTTGTTTTAGTGTTTGCTTTTTCTCTGCTCTCTGTTTCTTAATAACGTTTAAGTATTGTCTCATTAATGTTTTTATTTGTATAGGAATCAAAGGACATTCCGCCCTAAGAAAAGTGCTCCATCAGGAAGCAAGGTTTGTTTTCTTCCAATCATAGTTATCAAACAAATTTGGTTTAGCTTAATAGAATCTGTATGCATATATTTCTGCTCACATTGTATGGATGTGAATTGTTCACAGTGAAGTAAGTTTGTAAATTTATTTGCATAAATTACCACAAGATTTGTTGCAGAGCAGATTTTAATTATGAAATAAAGGTTTTCCTTATTAATTCATATTGTTTCCTATCTATTCTTATTTTGTTAAATTTCTCTAATACAGTTTTATGACTACTGAGAAATTACGGAAATGCCATGAAGTATTGCCATGTAAGATCTTTTGGAAGATCCCCTTACTCATTATTCCTTTCATCTCATCTTTCATTCTTTATAGCATTTTTCACCGACTTCCACTATCTCAATTGCTGAGAGTCCCTAATTCACTACGGGTCCGTGCCATCTCATTTCAGTAATTTTTCACTGATCTGCACAATCTCAATTGTTGAGGCCATATTTTTTCCTTGTTTGATAGCATTAATATTGCTACAATAAGAGAAAAAATAATAAAATTGGCCATCTCCTTATTGCAATTTCTTTAATTTAAGTCCACTCATGAATCATGTAACTTTGTTAGATTCGTGCACATATACTGGCAGTGCAGCTAAGATGGAAATGAACTGTTTTCTCTGAGATTCTGGAAACAATGATTTTAGTTGAAGTAGCTAAAGTTTAAATTGAATTTTGGCTGGAGTTAGTTATATTGTCTTACTGATATTTTCTTTATTTATTATTGCAGCGGTGGACCTTTTCAATCAGGTGAATCTGCTTTATGGCACCTTGACAGAGTTTTGTACACCAGAAAACTGCCCAACAATGTCAGCCGGGCCAAAGTATTCGTCGTATAAGCTTGATATTTCTCTGATGTGCATGCTAGAACAAGAATGTTGGTGTATGTTGTTAGTTTTAGTATTAAATGGAGACTTTATTGGCAGGAACATATTTTCTAAAAGGATTTTTCAGTGTTTGAAAGTCAATAAATGTAGAGATGGTAGATCAAGATAACAAACTGAGAGGTCATGAGAAAACAGATGAATGCAGAAAAGAGGAAAGAGAATATAAATAATGAGAGCTGATAGGGAAAACGTGTTTTAATCATTTTATAATTATTGCTTTAAGAAAGCGAGAGAACTGGTGGAGGCCTCAAGTTCTGAACTATACAACTTGTTGACATGGGTTCTTTAGGAATTTACTTGATGCTTGTTTTGGGCTTTTTTGAGCTGCCTATTGTTTGTAGGTTCAGTGGAATGCATACATACTCATAGTCTTCACTCTTAATACATCGTTAGTTAAAAAAAAAAAATGCATTCAATTTTTCTGCCTATTCTCCATTTATAATAACTACAAAGGCTAGAGATAAGATGAGATGACACCTTGTTAATTTTATGATCAGATTTAAATGCACAGAAATTAATTCAAAATCAAACACAAGACACAGCAGATACCCTGGGAAAACCCTCCTCTTGAGGGAGAAAAACCCAGCCAATAATATCTCTTATATTATTGAATCACAATAAGAATGTTTCCTTCACAATAGGCCGATAAGAAGGCCAACAAGAAGCATCACAATCTGATGCAAATACTGAAACTAATAGATACTATCTGCTAATAAAGATCTCAGTCTTCTACATAAATATCGATCTGCTCTAGAGACAAATTCGCACTTGAAGAACTTGAACTTGATATGAATATGGAATGAATATCGAATGAACTGAATGCTTGACAAAGAGAATGACAACGAATATATATACAATATCAAGAGAAGGACGTGACTCTTCACCATCAGGCCGGCCAGCATAGAGAGATATCCTTTCATAGAGACGCATCCAAAAATGATAAGTCGGCCTCCTCATAAATCGTGTCTCCTCAATAATCGAGCCAAAATTAAATATAATTAATATTTGCCAAAGGACATGATTCTCCAAAGGATACGATCACAACAATTAAATAGACGAAGGCTATTATTTAATTGTTCTTTGTGTGCACGATCTGGGCTGGAGTATGAGACTGACGCTGCCATAAAACATCAACACTCCCTCTCAGCTAAGGAGTATACTTCCAGCTACACAAGTCAAATCACCTCATTGTGATGACTACCACTATGGCTACAACCATGAGTGGAGAAGAAGAATATCACCTCATCGTGATATCAGATATCACCTCAACATGATATCAACCATAATGGCTACAACCATGTATGGTATGTACAAGTGTTCATCACTTGCGTGATGTTGTCACCTCAACATGACTTTCACCATGGCTCTCCCAAAGGGTGAAACACAAATACGATGAAATTCATCAGCGGATCCTTCCAGATATCGCCGCTGGAGTCATGTAATACCATGACATCCACCATGACTCTCTCGTGAGGGTGGAAACAAGGGCTTTCACCCCAAATCTCAAAGAGAAATGCATTAACAAGGGATTTCACCTTGAACTTCTCCTTACAGGAGAAGATCTCATTAAACAAGGGATTTCACCTCAACCCTCCTTGTAGAGAAGAACTCATTAAACAAGGGATTTCACCTTTGAACTTCTCTCATAGAGAAGAACCTACTAATCAGTTCCTATTGATGCCGAGGGATTCTTTCTTGAAGTCTCAAAGTTGATTCTCCACTACCAAGCTTATCTCGAAGTACAATAAACTTGAATTTGAGAGTATACTGGCGTGAGAATTGCTTGCTGTCTACTCCATCGTTGATATACCCTCAACTCAGATAGCCTCCTTAATAATTACATTTCTCTAATGCAGGGATACTTTGATCTCAACATGCTTGGTTTTGTCATGAAACAGGATTTACGGAAAGCCGACGATGCAACCTCCTAGTTATCACAATGAATGATAGTAGGCTCCATTGATTGTCCTAACAATCCGCAAGGAGCTTACGGTCACATTGCTCCCCGAGCTGCCGAGCAGAACTAGCGAAGCCTGTACTCTTCATGCATTGCAGACAAGCACCGATCAAGCTCTGCTGCACTAGGATATCATAGCAGAACCCAAACTAAAGCAACAACTAGATGTGCTCTTCCAATCTGTGACACACCTTGCCCAATCAGAATTAGTGTAACCATGTAGCTCCAAGTCTACATCTGAAGAATATCTCAACCCATATCCAATTGTGCCACGCAAGTATCTTAGGATATGTTTAGCTGCAACAAGATGTATCTGTCTTGGTTCACACATGAATTAACTAAGTGCACTCACAACATAATAGATATCTAGTCTAGTGTTAACTAGATACATCAAGGACCCAATTAGCTAGTTGTTTGTACATAGTAGGATCCACCAAGTCTAACTAGCTGTAGCCTCCTTCAATTTATGTAGGTTGGTCCTCCATGGTGTAGATGATTTGTAATCCATTTCCATACTAAACCTTCTTATATATCATTTGTGTAGCCTTTGACTTCTAGAATCATCTCTATATCTTAGTTTTTTGCCACTTCTAAGCCAAGGAAGAAAAGATAAGTCCAAGGTCTTCATCTCAAACTCATAAGCCAACCCTTTTCATACTCTCTATAACGCTATCTTCCAGAATCAAATCATCACTGATAAAGACTAAAATTACTGCTTCACCATCAATTACCTTGAGTATAGATTTTGAATCAAAAGATTGCCCTTCAAGAAACTCCAAATGTATTGAGGAATTTGGACGGTCCCTTTTTCGCATTCTCATGCATGAGGAGCCTGCTTAAGACCATACAGAGCCTTCTTCAGCTTGCAAACATGACACTCTTTCCCATGTACCTCAAATCCATCAGGTTGCTCAATATAAACTTCTTCCTCGATCACACCATTCAGAAATTTTGTCTTCACATCCATCTGGTGAATCTTCCATCCTCTAGATGCAACAATAACAATGATGGTTCTGATAGAAGTATAGCGAGCAACAGGAACAAATGTTTCTTCATAATCAACTCCCTCTTTCTGTGAAAAACCATGAGCCACAGATCTAGCCTTGTACTTCTCAATGCTTCCATCAGCTGCATGCTTGATCTTGAAGAGCCATTTCGAAGATACCACAGATTTGCCTTCAAGTCTAGGAACAATGTCCCAAACATCATTATTAAGAATTGATTGGTACTCCTCTAACATAGCATCTTTCCAAACCTGATGACTAGATGCTTCCTCAACATTGGTAGGCTTGGATTTGATAATCTGACTCATCAAGGTAACATAACTGGAGAACTTATGTGGCCTTTTACTTTCTCTGAATGTGCCTCTAGGAGCTACAAAACTTTCAGCCTCTTGCATAGTATGCTTGGCCCATAGAGGTCTTTTTCTCCCAATTACAATGTCGGTAGGCCCATCAGTAGGTTCTAAGGGTTCAACAGGATCAATATCTTCTTTTGCTTCTTAAGTCTCCCTTTGAATCTTAGGAGTACGATCAACTTCCATATCTTGAGGAGACTCTTCATTATCAATCTCCATATGAGTACCCCTAGATCTCTTGAATGCAACATCTTCCTTGAATGTGACATCCCTACTGATCTAGATCAACTTCTGCCCTAGAATGTATATCCTGTACGCTTTTGATGTCTCGCTGTAGTCCACAAAAATTCCCTTCTTGCCAAAAGGCTCCAACTTTGTTCTCTTTTCCTTCGGAACATGAATATACATAGGGCATCCAAAGATCCTTAAATGACTAACTTCAGGCTTCTTTCCTGTAAAGGCTTCTTCCAGAGTCATATTCTCTAGGATCTTGTGAGGACTTCTATTCTGTACATATACTACAGTCCTAGAAGCTTCTGCCCATAAGAAGGTTTGCAGATCTTGGTCATGGATCATGGCTTTTGCTACTTCCACGATCATCTTGTTCTTTCTTTCTACAATACCATTTTGTTGAGGATTATACCTCTTAATCCCTGCATCAACACAAAAATCCTGAAAGCTGCCAGAGGTGTATTCTCCACCATTATCAGATCTAAGGACCTTGATTCTTTTACTAGAAAGATTCTCTACCAAGGCTTTGAACTCCTTAAACCTTCCTAACACTTCCTTAGACTTTTTAATTTTCAAAACAAATCCCAAGTTTTTCTAGAGTGGTCATCAATAAAAAGAACATAATACAAGAACCCACTCAAAGAAGGAATAGACATAGGTCCACATAAATCAGAATGAATAATATCTAAAATACACTTAGATCTACTTTCTTTACTATGGAAAGGAGCTTTTGTATTCTTACCCAATGCACAACCTTTGCAAGTTCCTTCATGCTCCTGATTGAACTTAGGAAGACCCATAACCATCTTCTCCATGAAAGGTAAGGCTCAGCAGTGTAGGTGAGCCAATCTTCAATGCCAAAGATCACATAAACTTGAAGAATCATGAACTAATGCCTGCAGTGGACGCATACAAAGCCTATAGAGGCTTTCATGTCTAACACCAATTACTTGAGCATCCTTGAAGTTGGAATTCTCCATCCACACAAGTACTTTGCCTTTCGACAAGGCAACTTGGTATCCTTTATCTTCTAGGGCTAAAATTGAAATGAGATTGCGCTTGATTCCTGGAACATAAAGAACATTGCTCAACTAAAGTGTGATACCGGAATCCAAATGAAGAGTAGAGGTCCCAATCCCTTTCACGGAGTAGCTTGCATCATCTTCGATAATGACTTGTTCAGAAGACTCTCTCTCCACCAAGCTTGATAAGTGCTCCTTAAAACTTGTGATGTGTCGAGAAGCACCACTGTCGATTAGCCAAGTGTTGGTGTTTATAGGTACATTGCTTGACAATGCCAAGAAGAACAAATATTCACATGTATCCTTCTGTGGAGAAGCATCATCAACATTCGCAACAATGGCTTGTTGCTTAGGTCTAGTTGGACAATGCTTAGCAAAGTGGCCAAACTTATCACACCTAAAGCATTGGATCTTGGACAAGTCTCTCTTTTTCTTGGAGGGGGGAGCACCATCATTTCCCTTATCTCGATTCCTCTTGAAGAATAATTTCTTTCCATCTTTTCCTTTCTTCTTCGAAGCTTGGGAGGCCAGAACATGAATATCTTCATTGGATGTACTTTGACAAATGCCTCTAGCCACCAACTTTGACTCTTCTTGAATGAAATCGGCCCTCAAGCGATCAAACTTAGGAAGTTTGGATCTTGCAATGATTCATTGAATGTAGGATTCCCATGATAATGGAAGACCATTGATAGAAAGCATCGTCAAGTCTTTATCATCAACCACATGACCAATTGTAGAGAGTTGATCTCTCAATTCTGAAATCCTCTTGAAATAGGCAATCAATGTTTCTCCTTTGCCATCTTCACATGTTGTAGTTGTTGCTTCAATGCAAGTGCCTAACTTGTATTGTTGATTTCATACATCTCCTCCAATGTTTTGAACATATCCCTTGGTGTCTTCAACTTGGAGACAATTGGAACAATATGGTCTTTGATGGAATCAACTAACAACTTCTTCGCCTTGATGTCTTTCTTCCTCCATTGCAACTTCTCTTCTTCCTCTTTTAGTTCGGGAACTTTGGTCTCCACAAACTTAGCCAAATCATTCTCTTCCAATGTGAGCATGATTCTAAACCTCCATGATGTATAATTGGAAACTCCCTCGAGTCTATCCTCAATCTTCAAACCACCATCTTGACTAAGGTAGAGATAGACAAAGAAATATCGAGAAGAGAATAGAGTATCGCCGTAAGAACAAATCTAATCATGAACTTCTCAAACCTACTCTGATACCATGTTAATTTTATGATCAGATTTAAATGCACATAAATTAATTCAAAATCAAACACAAGACACAGCAGATACCCTAGGAAAACCCTCCTTTTGAGGGAGAAAAACCCAGCCAATAATATCTCTTATATTATTGAATCACAATAAGAATGTCTCCTTTACAATAGGCCAATAAGAAGGCCAACAAGAAGCATCACAATCTGATACAAATACTGAAACTGATAGATACAATCTGCTAATAAAGATCTCAGTCTTCTATACAAATATCAATCTGCTCTAGAGACAAATTCGCACTTGAAGAACTTAAACTTGATATGAATATGGAATGAACTGAATGCTTGACAAAGAGAATGCCAATGAATATATATACAATATCAAGAGAAGGATGTGACTCTTCACCATCAGGTCGGCCAGCATAGAGAGATATACTTCCATAGAGACGCATCCAAAAAAAGTGATAAGTCGGCCTCCTCATAAATCGTGTCTCCTTAATAATCGAGCCAGAATTAAATATAATTAATATTTGCCAAAGGACGTGATTCTCCAAAGGATACGATCACAACAATTAAATAGACGAAGGCTATTATTTAATTGTTCTTTGTGTGCACAATTTGGGCTGGAGTATGAGATTGACGCTGCCATAAAACATCAACACACCTTATGTTGAAAAAGTTGAGCAGTAAAGACACATTGGGTATGTGAGAATCATGTTCAACATAGGTTTTGGCGGTGTATAGAGATGCAATTAAATTTGATTGCCTTAAGATATACGAATAAGATATTCAATTGTTCGTACATCCCACAATAAGCATATTATAACTTATGAAGAAGCCATTTGCATGCTTAAAGTAATGGACGAACGGTTCAATGGAATTCGTAACTTTGTACTTATGGATTTTGGTACTTAATGACCAACGTGGGATCTTCAATTGTCGGTTTTTTAAATGTCAATAATGCAGAGAGAGTATAAATTGATGAAAGGAAAGAAGAGTATGCTAACCAGGAAAAAGGTTAACTTCAGCTAGGTCGGTTATTTAATTACCTAAGGAAAAAGCAAGAGGGTTAATCAACTACCCCAAAAGGAGATTATATTAAAAAAAATTGAATGGGAACAGAAGTTTACAATTCTGTCAAAACTATGCCATCTTTTAAGTATATTAAATATATTAGATATCCTTTCCTGTAAAGGGCCTTTTCTATCTTTGAAACAGTGTCTTTTGTTCTTCGATTCAGACTTCTATATGTTGTTTCAAGACTCTTATTGATTGGAATTGGATGATATACATTCACTGACTTAATAACTGCAAGAAATATACCAAATATTTAATCACTGATGAATTATTGATTTGCATTGTCTGTATTTATTTATTTAGATTAATTAATCATATTATTGGAATTGTTTAATTGCAATTTTTTTTGGTGCATGGCATGATAGACATTTGTGTTGAGCTGGGTGAGGATTAGAAGATACGTATGCTCTCCATTTTATGAACTTCCTGTTGGAGTATAGTCCCTTCTGTAGCTGATCTTTTTTAATACTGCACTAAATAGGTATGAGTACCGATGGGCAGATGGCGTCCAAATAAAGAAACCTATAGAGGTATCGGCACCGAAGTACGTGGAACATCTAATGGACTGGATTGAGCCTCAGCTTGATGATGAATCGATTTTCCCCCAAAAATTTGGTAATTGGTGATCTCATTTATCAGCTTCCTAAGGAAATCTTGTACATGGTTTCCTTCTACCTATATCAAATTTGCAGTTATAAAGCTACTCTCATATTTTTTGTTTATTAAATAGGTGCACCATTTCCTGCAAACTTCAGAGATGTTGTTAAAACAATATTCAAGCGACTTTTCCGTGTATATGCACATATCTACCACTCGCACTTCCAGAAGATTGTGAGTCTGAAAGAAGAAGCACATCTTAATACCTGCTTCAAACATTTCAGCCTCTTCACATTTGTAAGTTCTATTTGTGTTCTTTGTTTACTTATTTTAATTTTTTGCAATACAGCTAAAACTTTGATATTAGTTTTTGAATGGATTCGAGGCTTCTGTTTTTATTGTCATTTAAGAAATGGAAGAACAGTTCCTATTTTTAGTTAGATGATTTACTTAATTGGAGTTAATTTTAGCCCATAGCATGTTTTTTTTTGACTTATACAGTTCAAATTGTTTTCTTTTGATGCAAATTAATGAGCCTCCTTCAATGTTCACTTTCCTAATTGTCTTCTGCTCACATAACTTTGTACCTTCATATAAAGCTTTAAACTCTGCCTCATTGTTGGAGCCAAGCTGGAGTTTTTCCAAAACTGACCATATGAGGAGTCCTGCCTCATCCTTGATAATGCAGCCTGCACCTGAGACCCTGGGATCACGTCTTGAGGCCCCACTGAAATTCATTTTCAATCTACCTCTATGAGGGGTCAAATTTTATTTTTATTATATAGTATATATTTAGGTTTTAATATTTTTCATTAGATTTTATTTAATTTTTTTAACTTTATTATGAAAATTTAATATTAAAGTTTTATACATGTTTTATTTAATTATATTATTTGGGCAATGCAATTGTTTGAACTTCAAATATGAATTTGGGTTTGTTATTTATCGATTATGTATTTCTACATCTTATATAATTTTGAAAGCAATTTAGTAATTGTTATCTATTTCAATGTTTTTGTGAATTTATTTCTTATTTACAAAGAATATATCTATATCTATTCGTTGAACTTAATAAATTGTGATTAAATGACAAACTGTTTTTGAATTTTAACCTTGCGAAACACAAATAAAAAACCTTGTGACTTAGATGCCATAAACAGAAAGCTTGGAGGTAATAATCTTCTTACATTTGGCTTATTTTTCAACCTGTTCTCCAGAGACTTTTGGAGTGAAAAAATCCTTGTTAAACACTAGAGGAAGCTTACTTCTATTTTTAAAATTTTTGCTGACTGACTATCATTGAACTTGACAGTTAAATGCATTTACCATCCTTTCTGAATCAAACATATTAGTAGTACTCATACACCTTGTAACACCTCTCAACCACCGTAATGTACTTTTAACTTGTGCACCCTGAGCTTTACATTGCCAGAATAGTTTTATTTTCCTTTTCAAATTAATAAGGTCTTCTAAATAATATTTTCTAAAGGGACCATTTTGCATGAAACCATCGAACCTAATCAATTTATCCTGGGCTCTCCTCTAGCCATTTTTCCTGATAAAGGCTTTCATTTTTTCCATACACCATCAAGAATTACTGAAAGCTTGGAATGTAGAAGCCAAAATTTCTGAACCAGATTTATTACCAGCCAAAGTGCTTGAAATTTATTCAGACAAAAGCAAATACCAGTTTTTTAGGCAAGGAACATTTAGTTTATCAATGAAATTGCTCCTTATTGTTTGATTCACCTTCTCTAAAAACAAACTCTACAAAGATAAGATGATGGTTTCAAAGAGTGAAGGAATTGCTTCAATAAGGTTTAAGTTGTCCTTACTCACAGAATCTTTTCTTAATTAAGATTTTGTCCCAGTGAGAATATATTCCGGCTTTTCCATTTATGATGAACACATCATTTACACCACATGAATTTACTTGGAAACCCATTTTTGGCAAGGAAACTAAAAATATGTAGTCTTCTCTTTATTGTGCTCCATTTAACTAATTCAATACCCTTAAACTCAAAAGGAAGTTCCCTGTATATATCTTGTTTATTTTCAAGTTATCTCTTCATTCTGCATCATTGTACTAATTCGGTACTCTTGAAATTCAAAATGAACTCCAAGGCTCATGTATTAATCTTATTTATTTTCAAACATATTATAATCACTGCAAAAAAACCAGAGTTTCCTTTCCAAATTATCACATCCTTTCTGTATTAGCAGCATAAAGGCTAGAAAATTTCGATCTTTATCTTCATTCTATGAAATTATTTGTATAAGTTGTCATGGAGAAAACATATTGAATTAAATAATCCTGCTGAAGGGACAGCAAAATAACAACATTCTTTTTTACTTCATTGTGATGAGGAAAAAACAAGGATAACTTTCTTTTTCTGTTTTAATAAAATGGGTTTTGTTTTCTGAGTCCTTAGCTTCTACAATAAAATAAATCACAGGCTATCCTTTGTCTTTTCAGACCATACTCATTCTGAGAAACATGCATAACTCTTCTTTCCTTCTCCATGCATCTCAAGGTTGAGTTTTCTTAAGAATTAGATCCTAAAAGTTCAGGCAAGTTATCAAAGTTTCTCCTAGACTCTGATATTTCCACTGTGATCGAACTAGACTCTGAACACAAAACAAAGGGTATATGAATTCAAATTTGTTAAAGTGAGCAAACATTGAGCAAGAGT